>PJRA01000297.1:72622-90501 GCA_016987375.1 Brachionus koreanus
GAAGAGTCAGATTCTAAAATAGCATTTACTTTGTCTTGGACACAATCAGAAGGTTGTAATTGAAGACATGGTCTTGTTCTCTTTTTGGCGCCTCGTTTTTGATTTTTGTTCAACGGAATGTAAATTACGTCCGATACTTTTGTAATTCACCAATTCTAAAATTCTATTCTAAAATACGAAAGAACTTCTTTAAGTCCAAAAAGTGTCAAAAATTTAGTCTGTTTGAATTCTTGGTCAGGCAATTTAAAATAAAATACACTTATGTAGATTTTTTTGATTTCTTTACAAAAAATTTTTTTATTAAACTTGAATTTTTTAAATTACAAATTTATTTAAAACAACTTTTGTACAATTAGAAAAAAAAAGTTATATCGTTTTTCCTTTTTGTACTGTAATTTTTGTACTAAGATTTGAGATTGCCGACTTTTTTTTATTTTTAATTTAAAAAAATCAGACTGACTCGTGGACAAGCCACCGATCAACAAAATTTTTTTGATAAAAAATAGTCTCTAAAATACTAACGAATTTAGTATTACTAATTCTTTGTTTGTACTAAAGGCTTATTAAAGAATTCAACACTAATTCAAATCTTTTCAACTTATATAAAATTCAATAAAATTATAATTTTAGTTTTGTTTTGTTTATTGATTTAATAAAAATGGCACAATTGATGTCATACAATTATGAAAACCAAATAAATTATTTTTTAGATAAAAAGATATTATTAAAATCAATTAGTATTAGATCCATTTAATACTAAATTCCTTATTTATTTTTAAGTGAGTATTTGCCTTGTTATTAAATTCATTGGTATTTAAAGTTTTAATACTGGATTCAGTTATTCAAGACATTCATTATAATTAAAACAAATTAAAAGTTGAATATAATTTTATTTATTTTAGAATAATATCCAGACAAAATATTTAAACTAGAAGAAAAGTTTAAAAATTTTTTATTTGAATAAAAAAAAAGCACTTAGAAAACTAGATTTTTTTGGTAAACTATTTTAAATATTTTAGTATAAACCTGGATATGCACCCAAACCCAAGCCTAAACCAGAGTATCCGCCTAGACCGGATAAACAAGGATTAATTGGCATTGGAGTTGGAATGGGTACAGGGACAGGCGATGGAACTGGTACAGGTATAGGTGCTGGAACAGGAATTGGCATTGGCATTGGCATTGGTGGTGGAGCTACAGCAATAGCTTGATAACAACATCCACGATTACGTCTTCCACACATTGTGATTTAATATTTTTTCCTAATAATCAATATTGAATTGAATTTCTTTTGAGATTGGTTTGAAAAGTAATTTCTAAAAAAGTTCTATTTATATAGTATTGTGAATATGTGAAAAAAATACAAATAAAAAGCTAAAAAGAATGGAAAAGATATTTTGATTGTTTAAACAATTTCCTTATCAGATTACTTTAATTAAAAATTGTATAACTAATACTTTTTAAACTAATACATTTTTTTATAAAAAATACAAAAAAATTTATCACTATCTTAAAAAATATTTAGTAAACAAATCTAAACTAAACTAAACAGTGATGTAAAATGTATTTATTGTCTATTTTCACAATACTTATAAAAAGAGCTTTTTAGGAAAAAGAATTTTCAAATCATTTTTAAATAGAATTCAATTCAATATTGATTATTAGGAAAAAATATTAATTCAGAATGTGTGGAAGACGTAATCGTGGATGTTGTTATCAAGCTATTGCTGTAGCTCCACAACCAATGCCAATGCCAATGCCAATTCCTGTTCCAGCCCCTATACCTGTACCAGTTCCATCGCCTGTCCCTGTACCCATTCCAACTCCAATGCCAATTAATCCTTGTTTATCCGGTCTAGGCGGATACTCTGGTTTAGGCTTGGGTTTGGGTGCATATCCAGGTTTATACTAAAATATTTAAAATAGTTTACCAAAAAAATCTAGTTTTCTAAGTGCTTTTTTTTTATTCAAATAAAAAGTTTTTAAAATTATTTTTTAATTAATTTATTTAAAATTTTTATTGTAATTTAAACTAAATGATCTGATCTTAATACCTTTCATGATGTTTTTAAATAAAATTGAATAATTGCCTATTAAAATGAAATTTTGGGATTGTAAAACAGCAAAATTTAGAAAACAAAAGGATAAGACAAAAAATTACTAATTTGAAGTTCTATTAAACTAAATTTAATAAAAAATATAAAACATATTTATGAAAATCATGTTTATTTAATAAGACATATTCAAACAAAAATAAAGTTTGTATTGAATATATTTTTTTTAAAGTTTTAATTCTCCTTTTTGGAGATGAAGTGATGTTTTAAAAAATTACCAATTATTTTTTTTATTAAAATCAATTTAATTAAATAAAAAATTATTTATTATTAAAAAATTATTTTTTAATCTTACCTAAAAAAATGAAATAACAGAATATTTATTTTTAATCAAATATCACACTCAAATAGATTTAAATTAAAGAAATTTACCACAAGTTTAGAAGAAAACGACGAAAAAGAGAAAGAGACATAGTATCGTAAAATTACTTAAATTAGTGAAAAATTGAATTTTGACCAATATGCCAATGTCAATGTAGATGAAGACTTTCAATCTACTTGTTTTTTTTTTGATGAGGATTGTGGTGACTCAGTAGATTTTTTGTTCTCTATGGAAAGCTTCGAATTACAAAATACTTAAACTAAAGAGTTGACAATTTTTTAAAAAAATATTTTTTCTTAATTTCAATTCTATATTTTTTTAATAAAAATTTTAAACTAAATTTTATTTTCATAATCCTTCATGAGACTTCATTTTTCTAAAATAAAATCCCTTTAGGAATTCATTTGACCATTATCCATAACCAATTACTAATGTTTTTGTGTCCTAAATTGTTTTGATATCAAAAAATTAAATCTATTTTGCCTAGAAAAGATATACACATCACAATTATATCTTTTTTTTTTGTTTTGACAAAGGTCTATTATTTATTATTTTTGAAATCTATAATTTAATATTTTTAATAAATTAAAATATGCTTTAATTTTCATAGACCATAATATGTTTTATTTGTTTTATAAGTTTTAATTTTTCTAACAATAGTAAAGAATTTAAAAATTTTTTTTTTTTATAAAACAAAAATTCTAAAGACAAAGTAATGAAACTTCTGCTTGTTGAATAAAATCTAAATTAATTATTTGAATATTTTTTTTTTTAACTAAAATGAATCGTCAAATATTTGACAAAATAATTGATCAAATAAATAAAAATAAAAATGTGTCCAAACAAAATATTTTTGATTTGATTAGCTGCGAGCTAAAACAGAGCCATAGCTATGATTTGAGTATGGACACATTTACCAGCATTTACGGCAGCCTAAAAAGGCGTCAAATGTTCAAATCAAGCGATTCATCGGCCATCAATTGGCGCCGCCTCAAAGAAAACTCGATCAATCTGAGCCAAAATTATGTGCAAAAATGTGAAAACAACTCGGACAAGAACACAATCTTGGATATGGCAAATGAGATCGGAATAGCTCCAATCCTAATGGCCCGACTTATTTTAGACGGCTTTATAAAACAAGACAAACTTGAATTAGTCGAACATGAATCAATAAAAAGCAAAGACAAAATTTCAATCTCATTCCTGATCAGAGAAACCCATTTGCTTAAAAATGGACGCTTGGCCTATGAAATAATGGAATGCTGTTTTATGGACGAGGACTATGGCCCTTCAATAGATTTGGTAAAAAACTTAATTGGCATCGAGTACGAGTGCAAACTCGAGCGCATTCTAGTCAAACATGGCATTTCATTTATTAGAGAAAACGAGCTTAGAGAAAAAGGATTTGATAAAACACCTGATTTCAAGTTAGATATTCCAATATGTCTAAGTAATGGCGCTCTTATCAGCTGGATTGATTCGAAAGCCACGTTTGGCGACGATCAATCTCACTCGGAATACTATGAAAATCAGTTCAAGTTTTATTTGAATCGTTTTGGCTCTGGTCTTGTCATCTACTGGTTTGGCTATTTAAAAGACATTGAAAAATTTAACTTTAACTCTAATTTTATAAGCATACGCGACTCTTTTCCAAACGATTTCACCCAACTTGACCTAAATGAGCTAATTTAAAAAATAAGAAAAAAAAATTTTTTCATCTATTTTTTTTTTTTATATTTTAGATTAAAAAATTGTGTAAATAAAATATGTTTTTAATAAAATTAAAAAGTCTTTGTTGTTGGTTTGTTATGACCGAATTTGAGATATTGCTTAATTTGTGCGCAATTTCGCTCTTTACAGTGCTAGTTTGCCTCAAACTGGACTCAATCTATGACTTGGACTGGTTAAATGTATTTTTGCCATTGTTTGTGGTCGATTTGCTTCAGGCTAATTTTTGTTCGATTCTATTCATCCGGCAAATGTTAGATAACCAAAAAAGAATGGCTATTTTTCGTTTAATCCTGGCCGGCATGCTTCTCTTGGCTCGTTTCATGTTCAAATATCTCACTTATCAGTATGTGGTCAACTCAACTGATTTTAAATTTCAAATAGCTGCAATTCCTTTGTATTTTCATTTAACAATTCTAATGTTCAAAACATGTGGCCTCAAAAAACACCATACAGTTTATTAAAAATAAAATTCTTTCTTTTTTTTTTGCTTAATTTCTAAAATTAGCTTAAACATATATTTAAATTTAGCAAAAAATAGAATTGTATTTTTATTTAATATTAAAAAAAATAAAAAAGAAAAAAATGACGATTTTGTTTGGTACATCAACAGCTTCAATGGAAGCCACTGGCTATGTGAAAGGTGTGGTGGCAGGTGCTGGTGCAGGCCTGGGTTTCGGAGCCATAGGAGCACTGGTCGACAGCGGTAAGGAAAAGATGTCACCAACTCTTATTGCATCTTCTACGGCTGTTGGCGCGTTTATAGGCTGCATTAGCGGAACAAAAACCAACACTGTATTAGAAAACGGTCTGATCGGTGCAGGCACTGGCGCACTTTCTGCCTTATTGACCAGTAGACTGGTTTGTCTGGCTACTAATCAAACTATATCTGGAATGCTGGGCAGCGTGATCCTTGGAGCCGAATTAAAGCACGGCAATGTGAGTCTAGACTGCTGGAAACCGGTTCTGAGAGATAAGTCTGACGAAAATGAGGGGAAAAGATTAGATTGTGTACTTCAGGATGAAAGAATAAAAAATGTGATTGTCAAACATCACCAAGATGAGTTTGGTTTAGAGCTCGAAAATTGTTGGGATGAAAAATTCAAAATAAAATTTTTAATTTTAAATGAAACAATTTTTGCTCATGCTGAATATTTGCTTGATAATAATTAATAAAACATTATTTATTGAGAATATATATTTTTTTTAAAGCAATTTTTTATTTAAAAGTTTTTTTCTCGTGCCGCTCTTTTAATGTCTAAAGAGCTTTTTCAACTGTAGCTTTTAAGTATACTTTCAAAAAAATTAATTTTGTAAGATTTTTTTTTAAACGGATCATATTCCTATGTCTCATTTTCATTATAGATAAAATGTGGACAACATGTAGAATAATTTGAGATATATATGAAATTTTATTAAAAAAATGTATGAAGACACGCATGTTTTTTGGTCTAATACAATGGATTACAGCTAAAGTGAAACGTTCCGTTCCTGAAAGAGAAATGGGAATACGTTCTAAATAAAAGCATTCTCATTCCATTCCGTTCCATAAAATTGTTCGCTCATGTTTTTTTTTTTTTAAATTTTTTATTTTGAATAGTTTATTCTGAATTTTACACATGAATACTTAGTAACTTCTTAATAACTTCTTTTAAGAAGAATTAATTTCATTTTACCTTTTACAATTAGAACCCCGAGATGGATTAAGCATATATTAACAATATGATTTAATATGACAAACTTCATATTGATTTTTTAGAAATAACTTAATATTTCTTTTTTTTATTTCCATATATTTATATCTTTGATTAAACTAATTTTATTCTAATTTTATAAATTTTTTTCTAATTTTACTAATTTTATTAATTAAATCGTAAAAAAGGAAGGCCGTTAAAAACTGCTTGAGCTTTGAAAAAACAACCAAATGAGATACATGGTTCAAATGCTGTTCCAAAAGGCATCGAATCTGATGAGTCTGATGAGGTTGATGAAGAAGAATCTGTTCCAAAAAGAGCAAGAATCGAGTTAAAAAATCAAGACATAAGTGACAAAGAAACAAAATCATGTGAACAATGCGGCGTACAATTGAGGAAAAGACGTTACTGGGCCTGTCCTAATAAATGTGTAAAAAAATAAAACAATTAGTGCCACATTAGCAAAAAAATTATTTTTTCTTAATTTTTATTGTCAATTTAATTAATTTGGAGTCGATTAATAAAAAATAGCTACTTTTTTTAATTTTTATGATTTTTTTTATATTTAGTGGTTTTTTAATAAAATTGGGGTGAAAAATTAAAAATTTGGGGTATTCTATTAAAAATTTGTGGTAATTGAACTAAATTTCTCTTTTATTCATATTATTCATATTTTTCATTCTCTTTAAAAATATCAATGTATTCAAAATATCATACTCTTACACATTTCATTTTATTCATATTGTTCATAGTTTTCATATTCTGAATAAATTTTAATTAATCATATAACATTAGTAAAAAAATATTTCAAAATTTTAATTAATTAATCTAACTCTAAAATTTAGGGTCCGGGTTATTAATGTTTTTAATTGTTAGTATTTGGCTTTCTTCCAGAACTCGGGGTCCGGGGTCATTTATCTCTCTATTTAGGAAGTTATTTTTATTATGAATAATATGAATAGTATTGATTGAATTAAATGAAGTGAAGAATAAAGTAAATTTATGCATTGTTATTTAAAAAACATAGTAATAAATGATTTTTTGTTTTATAAATCATTTATTTTTTTAATATGAGTAAAGCATTCATAGATTGTCATAAAAGCAACTGTCGTTAATAGCTCGTTATTTTCCTTAAACGCGTGATTTTATTTATCAAAATAGCGTTTTTTAAGATTTATATAAAAAATATAAAGTAAAATATAAAAGAAAATTTATTTTAAAAAATTCTATCATATAAAGCATATCAAACATCTATCCATCTATACAATTATCCTGTTGGATAGCGCCTTACACAAACTAGGCGATTTTATTCAAAAAAATGAGTTAATTGACGAAGAGCACGTAAAAGTCGATCCAAAATCGTATACAAGTTCAATATTTTCAACTGGCTTATTTGACCAAAATGGTCTTAAAAAGATCAATTGTCGGATTTTTTTACTACTGAAGGCTTGATTATGCTAGAGAATACTCTTTCTTTTTTTTTGAACAATTTGAAATCTTGTAAAATTTGTTCCAATAATTGTGATAATAAGTTTATCATTTGTGGTTCTTGTAATTTTGATTTTCATTTGAAATGTGTTAATAGAACATATATTCCAGTAAAAAAAAATGGAAATGTTCTAATTGTTCTTAAATACTTGTTAATCTCTTGTTTATTTATTTTTTTTTAAATGCGTGAAAATAAAATAAAAATTTAATAAAACGTACACGTATCTTACGTGTTTTAATTTTCTATTTATTTTCAGGTACCTTACGTGAAAATAAACGTATTCTTAATTTTAGTTGTTTTAATTTAATTACATCGAATCCGCTATCATCTGATTTTTAATTTTAACTTTCAGATTAAAATATGCTTGATTTTTTTTTACTTTTTACGACAAAAGAAACATTAAATCAGCCATTTCACTGTAATTTCAAAATTTTATCTTTTTTATCATTCTATTAGAATATTGTATCACTTATCAAAATTTGATTTTTTAAATCCAAACTCCATTTGCTATTTAAATTTACTTCAGACTTTTTATTATTATTTCAATATTCCTTTGTTTTTAGGTAATTATTTAAATGAGCTCATTCTATTACTGAAACAGGCTCATAATTGTTTTGGACTCAATAATCAATTAATTATGGGATATTTAATTACTACCTTGTAATCATTTATTAATTATTTATGACATCTAAAATTACATAATCTATAACAGAACAAACCACTTAAACGAAACGGCTTAAATGATAAAAATCTTTATTTTAATATTTATTTGTTTCTAAATTAAATTTGAAGAGATTCTTTATCTCTCATAATAGAATATTTAATTTGTTTGATGATGAACACTTTTTTTCATTTGAAGCTCATTATTGCACGCTTAAAATTATTTGTTTTGGTTTGATTTGAATCCTTTTGTTATAAAATCGGCTGCATCTGCAATCAAAGCAACATTGGCTAACTCTAAACCCAGTTCTTTTTAAGCCAATTTGAATCGAATTGAAAATGAAATTGTTATCGTATTCATCCTCGTATGTGGTTATACCAATTGGGTGGAATAAATTATTAACTTTTGGAGTTATTAATGGATTTTGAGCAAGGAGGCGTTGAATTTCTTGTTTAGTTGCTTTTTTTGCTAGAATGTTGATTGATCTCATCATAACATCTTAAAATGAAAAAGTTTTTCTTTTAATCTATTAGAATAAATTTTGATTTTAAATAATATTATGGTCTAAAGTAAAGTACTGAAAAAAGCCATAACCAATTTTTTTTTTTCTACAAAAAAACAAAATAAATTTAAAATTTTTGTTTTTAAAAATATAAATGATTTTATTTCGACAATTTTATCACATTCAAATTCGATTTACTAAAATTTTAAATTAAAATAAATTTTATTTACAAATTTAAAATTAAGTGTTCATTAAATGATCAATTTTTCTTGGGCAAAAGGAAAGGAGTTCGAAAAATATCATAGACACGATGGCATTTGAGCGGACCTAAGCCAGGACATAAATTTAACTGATCTTTTGTTGCACTGCTCAGTTCTTTAACTGATCCAAATGTTTGTCTCAAGGTTGAGGCATCGGTTTTATTTATTGATTTTATTTGGCACAAAAAATCAGTCAGATTATTTATAAAATTTGAATCTGAGCTATTTTGACCTTTTTGGTTCGGTCCAGCCTCATTTTGATTAGTGGACTTTTCCATTATAATATCAGCACTCTTGAACTCATAAGCTTTGTAGGTCTCAAGATACCGGCCTACTTCTTCTGGTGTCCAGCACAGTATCATGGTCAAATTGGAATAAATGCATATTTTCTCCAACTCTTTAATACAATGTCTTGGTTCTTTTACGTCAACATAAGTCAAAAGTACTCTCAAATCATATGCTTTTCCTAATTCTCTTATTCTTTGATGAATATAAGTTGGATTTAGAAGATGATACTTCATTGATAGATAGTAGGCACAGCTGCTTCGGCTCATGCAGTAGTCGGGCACTAAAGTATCTGAGAATCGCCATTGAACATTCCTTATGTGCTTGAGGACTGGATTACCGCGTTGTTTGGCATTCACTATCAATGATCCACCACCAAAAGATGAAGAAGAGCCAGTATTTGTCGAGTTAGAAGCTTCAGGTTTCAAAGTAATTGTTGGCTTCGGTGCAGGTATATCTGGTTTTTTGAATATGTCATCAGATTTGGCATTAGTCGAAGGATTTTCGATTATGTCTTTGTTTTGGCAAATGAAAGCAGTCAAAAGCTCGTCATCTTCGTCTTCTTGGTTCTTGCTTGAACAAGTTTCTGATGATGTTTGATTCATGCAAATTTTTTTGGCTGATTCTTCTATTTTTTCCCCACTATCATTTTCTCTTTCGTTTGTAATGTCTCTTGTGTCGTTGAGGTTAATTAGCTTACGCTTTTGAAAAAGATTTAGCTTAAATTCAGCTCTTTTTTCTTCCTGTTCTTTTTCTTTGTTCTCAAGCTCATCATAAGTTGGAATTTTGAACATTTTAGTATTTAAATTTTTAATATAAAATTCGTTTAATTATTTGATTCCAAATCATGTGATTCAATTGAAGACAAATTTGTGTAATTATTAAGTATTCATATTAAAACAAGGTTGAGTAAAAATTTGTTAAGTTGACTATTTGAAAAATTTTTTCTTTTGATTTTAATTAAATTTTCAATTTTTAATTAATTTAAAAATATAAAAATTCATTTTTTCTTTCTAGTTCTAGTTTTTCTTTTAAATAAAGGGGGGGGGGAATGCAATAAACAAGATATTATGAATAGAAAGTTAGCATCCTTTCAAAAATTATATGGTAAAAATAATCAAAAAGCATACATCTCTTAAAAAACTAATCCTTTACTAAAATTAGAGTAAAAAAGAAAAGAAAATTCTTTTTATTGAAAATAACTCCTGTTAACTTGAAGTGATAAATTATATGCAAGTTTTGTAAAGCAAAGATCTTGATCAATTACGAACTCTATCTAACAGATTTTTTTTAAAAATTAAGATTTATTCATCATCTACTTTAATCTTATCTGGGTACAGCTTTTTTTTACTTTCAAAAATCATGCAAAAAGTTCTTGACAAGTTTTGAACAATTTTGTTAAAAATAAACCATAACTTTTTGTTGTAACATTACATTATTATTTTCAAAAAAAAAGTG
This sequence comes from Brachionus koreanus, assembly GCA_016987375.1. Taxonomy (NCBI): domain Eukaryota; kingdom Metazoa; phylum Rotifera; class Eurotatoria; order Ploima; family Brachionidae; genus Brachionus; species Brachionus koreanus. The sequence continues at coordinate 83,136 of PJRA01000297.1, forward strand.
TCTACACTGCCTGTATTCATTTTAATAATAATAAACTAAAAGGGGATTATAATTTTAATTATTTTTAAACAATATCCAGATAAAATTTTTAAAACCAGAGGCAAAATGAATATTTTTCAAAGTTTAAAAATTTTTTATTAAAATTAAAGAAAAGCATTCAGAAAGCTGAATTTTTTTTTGGTTTAGATTTTGAAAGAAAACAAATTTTAGTATAAACCTGGATATGCACCCAAACCCAAGCCTAAACCAGAGTATCCGCCTAGACCGGATAAACAAGGATTAATTGGCATTGGAGTTGGAATGGGTACAGGGACAGGCGATGGAACTGGTACAGGTATAGGGGCTGGAACAGGAATTGGCATTGGCATTGGCATTGGTGGTGGAGCTACAGCAATAGCTTGATAACAACATCCACGATTACGTCTTCCACACATTCTGATTTAATATTTTTTCCTAATAATCAATATTGAATTGAATTTCTTTTGAGATTGGTTTGCAATGAATGCAGCTTTCCGAATGCTTTTCTTTAATTTCAATAAAAAATTTTATAATAATTTTTAATTAAATTGTTTATTATTTTGTACTGTAATTTAAATTATGATCTTTAAGACATGATCTTAAAACCTTTGACGTTTTTAATAAAATTGAATATTTTCCAATTAAAATGGATATGGTAAAAATGAAATCAAAAAAATACTTACGTGAAATCCTACTAAACTAAAAATTATAAGGAATATTAAAAATTTTCATGAAAATTAAAACATGCAAATTTAATTAGAAATATTCAAACATAAATAAAGTTTGTATTGAATATATTTTAAATCCTGGACATTTTAATTCTTATTTCGTTTTATTTGAATAATTTAAGTTTTATTTCTTTTTTTTAAAGTTGAAATAATGTTTTAAAGATTACTTATTAACGTAATTCTCCGAATTTAGTGACATGTCTTTAAAATAGAGTACTCTATTTTAGTGACACTCTGTTATAACATGTAAAAGGTTCATTTGTGACATGTCATTAAATATTTTAGTGACATGTCACTAAATTCGGATGATTACGTTATTTTTTTTTTATTAAAAATAATTTAATTAAAAGAAAATGAATGCGAAATATATCTTTGGAACCCTTAATTCTATATTCTTTTTAACCATTTTATTTTCATCTTACTTTAAATTAATAAATAAAATATTGAAAAGTTTATAATTTAAGAAATATTTGTTTCAGATTATTTTTTTATTTAGTAAGTTTTATGAGTGTACAATTTATTGTTAGTAATTTTAAAATGCAAATTCGAATCGATGTTTGAATATTAAATAAATTTGAAAAATTAAGAAAACCAAAATTTTTGATTCTTTTTCTAACAACATCTAATCTTTCTCACCAAGTCTCCAGCTGTAGCTTTTTATTATTATTAACCAAATCTATTTAATCAGATTTTTATTAAAGATTCTTGTAGTCCTTTAATGTCAGTCTTTGACGTCAGGTACAGAGTAAGAGACAGTGATTTTAAACCAAGACAAGAAAATTTTAGAAGATCTGACTTGAATGATTAAAATATTATAATTATATAAATATTTTCCTCTATCAAAATTTGTCATTTTTCAATTTTTATTCTTTTTTTATTTATTTAAGCTTCAAGTTGTGTCCAAAAAACTATTTCGATTTCATCACTAATTTTGATTTTTTTTATTTTTAATTTAGTAAAATCTGACAGGCTCGTGGTCAAGCCACCGTACAGTCGAATTTTTTTGGTAAAAATGTTTTCTAAAAGCGTAAATGTTTTTTTGTCAAATTTTAAAAAGTCAAATTTGTAAAAAGAACGTCAAATATTATGTTTTTTTGTTAAATTTATTATAGAAATGAATAATTACCATTTTTTTTAAACTGAATTAAATGATTAAATGAATAAGAAAAAAAAAAGGAATGAAAGGTTTTGCCTAGAAATTTTGTTTTTATCTCTTTGCATTTGACTTCTTTCGTCAGTATGTCTTACTGAAGTGTTCCTTTAGCAAAATTGACATCATTGTTAATTCTTTTATTAAAAACTATAAGTTAAATAATTTTATATCTATAAACAAGCTGATTCATGGTGTTCTTGTTTTATTCTAAAACTTAATTATCTAACAAGCTCTGAAAAAATTAAATTTAAAAATTTTAAATTTTACTTTTATCTATTTTGGTATCGAAGTAAAGAAAAATCCTAAGAAAGAGTTTTTTATGAAAAAAAATTAACTATTTCTTAGATAAAATAATAATTTTAAAATCAATTAGTGTTATATTCATTTATTACTAAATTCTATTATTCATTTAGCTTATTTTAAAACGAGTAATTGCCTCATCATTAAATTCATTGATATTTATAAAAGCACTGTAGTTTTAAATTCGTTTGATACTAGATTCATCTAATCAGGACATTGAATCAATAATAATAAACTAAAGGGGGATTATGATTTTATATATTTTTAAACAATATCCAGATAAAATTTTTAAAACCAGAGGCAAAATGAATATTTTTCAAAGTTTAAAAATTTTTTATTAAAATTAAAGAAAAGCATTCAGAAAGCTGAATTTTTTTTTGGTTTAGATTTTGAAAGAAAACAAATTTTAGTATAAACCTGGATATGCACCCAAACCCAAGCCTAAACCAGAGTATCCGCCTAGACCGGATAAACAAGGATTAATTGGCATTGGAGTTGGAATGGGTACAGGGACAGGCGATGGAACTGAAACAGGTATAGGGGCTGGAACAGGAATTGGCATTGGCATTGGCATTGGTGGTGGAGCTACAGCAATAGCTTGATAACAACATCCACGATTACGTCTTCCACACATTCTGATTTAATTTTTATCTCTAAAAAACTTTGAATTTAATTCTATTTAAAAATGATTTGAAAATTCTTTTTCCTAAAAAGCTCTTTTTATAAGTATTGTGAAAATAGGCAATAAATACATTTTACATCACTGTTTAGTTTAGTTTAGATTTGTTTACTAAATATTTTTTAAGATAGCGATAAATTTTTTTGTATTTTTTATAAAAAAATGTATTAGTTTAAATAGTATTAGTTATACAATTTTTAATTAAAGTAATCTGATAAAGAAATTGTTTAAACAATCAAAATATCTTTTCAATTCTTTTTAGCTTTTTTATTTGTATTTTTTTCACATATTCACAATACTATATAAAAAGAATTTTTTTAGAAATTACTTTTCAAACCAATCTCAAAAGAAATTCAATTCAATATTAATTATTAGGAAAAAATATTAAATCAGAATGTGTGGAAGACGTAATCGTGGATGTTGTTATCAAGCTATTGCTGTAGCTCCACCACCAATGCCAATGCCAATGCCAATTCCTGTTCCAGCCCCTATACCTGTACCAGTTCCATCGCCTGTCCCTGTACCCATTCCAACTCCAATGCCAATTAATCCTTGTTTATCCGGTCTAGGCGGATACTCTGGTTTAGGCTTGGGTTTGGGTGCATATCCAGGTTTATACTAAAATTTGTTTTCTTTCAAAATCTAAACCAAAAAAAAATTCAGCTTTCTGAATGCTTTTCTTTAATTTTAATAAAAAATTTAAAAAAAAATAAATTTTGAAAAACCTCAAATTTCTTTTAATTAGATAATCATTAAAATTTATAAAAAAATATTCCATTTCAATCAAATCCAAAAAAAAAGTAGGGAAAAGAAGAATGTCTGAGCATTGAAAAAAACAACCAAAAAGACACGAATTTTTAATTTTTTCAGAAATCATTTAATCCTATGTGTCTGAATTCGGAGAATAAAATCTTTTCCAAAAAGACGTAAATTTAACGTGCCATTTAACAAGAGTGAAAATTTTTTTAAATTAAATTTTCAGTATGAATTCATCAAAAATTAGTTGATTCAATTTTCAAAAAAATTTTTAATGTCCTTCTATTTTATATTTTAGCTTTAACTATCAACAAAAACAAAAAAACTCGATTTTAAATCAAAAAAATTATAATTCAAATAAATATTCCTAAATAAATAATGCAATTTATTACTTAGTACTTAAAATTTTTTTTACTAAAAAAATTGCTTTTTTCAATTTTGAGCAAATTATGTCTGATTTTTAATTTAAATTTAATTTGAAAATTTGAAATTTGATAATTAGCATAATTAATTCTTCGCATCTAACCTCTGCTGCTACCTCTCCTGGCGATCATAGATATAGATATGAATCATCTATCTTATCTACGCGACTCAGGTTTTCCACCTCTAGAGTCACAACTCCAATACCTATTTGGTAACCAATTTTTTTGGAATCCAAATTTGCAAAAAAGCTATGCCTACCAACTCACTAAAGACCAAGACCCAGAAAAACAACCATCATGTAACACACGTCAAAACCTAATTTCTGACCAAAATCATATTGATTCAAATTATCAGGAAAACAAAAACCAAGAAAAAACTTTTTTAGCAAAATTTATAAGTAACGAATCATTTCCAAATGAACTACGTTCCTACTTAAAACTACAAAAAGAAATAAAACGCTGTAAACCAAATGCAACAATCCTCAACGCTTATATCAACAAAAAAAATGAACTACTAATAAGAACAAAATCACAAGAAGACATAAATTATATCAATGAAAAATGGCCAAATAATGCATTCCAACATGGTATAAAGCGAATAGAATCTTCTCCTAAATTTTATATCGCTCTCTATAATGTCACGACTGACTTTGATGTAGACGACTCCGAAAACAAAAACTACATGCTAGAAAATTACAAAATTACCAACATGATTAGAATTGTTAAAAAAAGCTCTAAACAACCAACAAATATAATCAAAGCTGTTATGAATGATCGTGATCTATACATAAAGATTACAGAAGAGAAAAAAATAAAAATTGGTCACTCAATCGTCAAAATTTCTCCATGGAAATTCGACGTCCAGCCAGATCAATGTTACCACTGCCAAAAATTTGGACACTTCTTCCAAAATTGTCCAAATATAAATAAAAAACCTACCTGTTTAAGATGCGCTTGTGAACATTCCCATAAAAACTGTGAAATCACTGACCCAAACAAATATCGCTGTGTAAACTGTGGTGGAAACCATTCAGCAGTCAGCAAATCATGTATTCATTTGATAGAAGAGATAAAAAGAAAAAAAGAACTATTAAATAAAAAAACAAAAAATAATTTAAATAAAACTACCCTCTCAAACTCTGCGCAGCCAAGTTCATCAGCATCTCTAAACCAGTCACAAACAGTAATTTCAACAATAAAAACAATTTTGTTAATCATCGATGTCATTAAAGACCTAAACACTATACACGAAACTATCTATGAAAATCCACCACATATCAGCAACATTGTGTCCAAACATTTTGGTCCATCTTACGGCAAAATAATTGATTTCTATCTTCAGCACTCGACGAATAATGAAACAAGTCTTGACAATAACTCAGTTGAACATTCTGATCACGAAATGGAACATATAGCTTCAAACTATGATTAATACCCTAAAAATTCTACACTTAAACATTCAATCTATTGACTCAACACTAAAAATGCTTCAACTTACTAACATCGCAAAAATTGAAAATATTGACATTATCAGCTTGAACGAAACCTTTTTAAAACCTAATAAACAATTTTCAATACCAGGTTACTGTACTTTCCGATCCGATCGCCTTGATAGAAGAGGTGGTGGAGTCGCCATTTGTATCAAATCAAACATCTGCTCAACAGAAATTTCGCTTAATGAATTCCTGAACCTAGAAAACGCAGTAGGAGTAGAAATTAATGTCGGTGGCAATGAAAAAATATCGATATTCTCAATATACTCTAGCCCGTCCATCAAATTAAACGTTTCACTTCTAGACCATATATCGTCAAAATACAAAAATTATATCATTGTTGGTGACCTAAACTCGAAAAGCAAAAACTGGTACTGCAAAACTGAAAACTCTAACGGCCACTATCTAGAAAATTTCCTATCTAAATCGAATAGCCATGTCCTCAATTGTGTAATGGCCCGGGATTTTATATTTGTTAATCCTAGACTTTTACAGGGAATTTGATAATAAACAAGTATGTTAATTGTGAATAAACTGTTTATTGTAAATCCGAATTGTTAGTAGTTGTTATTTGAATTTATATAAAAATGAAGTTGAATTAAATGTGGTTTTAAACTGCAGAAAATAGTAAAGAACGAAAGAACTATAGAAAATTATAAAATTACAATAGATGGTGACTTATAAGTTGGGTTCCAACACACCTTCCCCACCGAAGAAGAGTAGGATAACAAAATAGAAATATGATAACAAAATTTGGGGTTATGGGTTGTGTTTACGGTAGAAAAACTTCAATACTGGTGCTTAGATCCATGGTTCTACATGTTGGACAAGTACCAATTACACTCTGTACCCGCAATCTCAGCATGCATTCACTACATACAAAGTGTCCACACAACAATACTACCATGCTTGTGTGAGAGCTATTGACCTCCAAACACACGGGGCAAAGGAGTCGTGACTTTCGTTCTAACTCCGCTATCTCACTCTTCAACTCTTCGACTCTCCTTTCCAACCCCGCATTTTGCCTCTTTAAGTCGCTGTTTTCCTGGATGAGCACTTCCTTTTCCACGGTAAGCCCATCTATTGCACTCTTTACTTCGACCAACTCCTCTCTTAATTTGTTCTCTCGATCTAATTTCTCCCTTTTCTCACTTTGTTTGAGCGCCAAGGCCTCGGTTAGCCGTTTCAATTGCACCTCGCCGGCACTTATTAAACATCTAAGCGGACTAATAACCCCAATGGTTTTGGTCCTTAGCCGGCCTCGGTATCCCTCCAAGCTGGTCCTTACACTGGTGACTGTCTGTTCCAGTTCCATGACCTCCATAATGAGTGGGTCACCTTGTAATTGTGAAAGTTCACGTTCCAAAGTTTTGTTGACAAAGCTGAAGTGTTCCAGTTCGCGTTTTAATTGTCGAATTGAACTTTCCAACTTTTCACGCTCTATTGCGAAAGCTCTTTCCTTCTCCGCAAGTTTTCCTAGTTGAAACTGAACTCTGGGAGAGTACGATCCGTTAACTCGATGTTCGGGTGTTGGGAGCGGGTTAATTCGGACATGTAAGTTTCGACCGCGGTGACTTATTCCGTCAACGCGAGACACCACTTCCGGATGAACAGTTGGATCCTCAAAACGCAAAAATCCGTATGTTGTTTTTGGTTGTCGTTTGTTCTGAACTCTGACCGGGTGGACGCTCAGCCACTCAACGTAAACATTAAGTTCTCGTTCAATTGGCGTAAAAATGTCCCATAAGTAAACTTCTGCGTTGTCTTCGTTTGGAATACCGGATATCATGATATCGTGTGGGCTCTGTGCCATTTCA
>PJRA01000297.1:106514-119748 GCA_016987375.1 Brachionus koreanus
TAAACATAAAGCAATTTCTTCAGCTGATTTAATTCTTATCGGAAAGGCAAATGGAAATTTAGAAAGGTACTCTATAATGACACACAAACCTTTATACCCGTCTCTTCAGAAAACCAAACTGTAAAAACTCTTTGAAAGATAAAGTCAATTTTTAGAATTTTAGCAGTTAATCAATAACACTACCTCTGTAACCATACTAGTTGTCTGCTTAACCAAATACCAGCATCTGAAATTATGAGCCAATATGCTCCCAACAAAACATCAGTAAAACAACTTGGTACAACCGCTAACTCACATATTATCGTTTTTCCAAAGGTTTCAATTTTTACAGTTTTTGTCAATTTGGACTCAAACGATTCGCTACCAATCGGTTGAACAAGGCTAACATTCTCTGACATCTCTAGTTTTAGTCTTTGACTAGCTTTTTCTGAAATAACTGACTTTTGAGCACCCGTATGGATTAACATTTCCGCGTCCATACTATTAATTGTTCCATTAATTTTTAATTCGGTTTGTTGATCATCGTTTTTAAAGCATCCAATACGAACTGCACAAATATCCATTTCTTCATCATCAACGGTTATTTTTTTTAAATTGTTACGGTAATTTGTGTTTTCATTTTTTCTGTCATCATTTCTAAAGTATTTTCCCTTTCCATATCTATTATAATAATTATTTCTTTGTTGCTTATCTTGTGGTCTCTTATAACTATTCTGATCATTTCTTTTCTCATAATAATTTCTTGAAATATCGTTTCCAGGCTTATTACTCTGAGATCTTTTTCTGTCGTAACAATCTGCCTTAAAATGGCCACTTTTTCCGCAGTAGTAACAATTGAAACAATTCTTTAATTGGCTTCTAAACACATTAATTCTTGTTTCTCTATGTTCTCTCTTTAAAACATTATTTTCGTATAGAATAGCCCAACTAAATGCCTCATCAATTGTTTCCGGTTCTCTCATATTTATATAACCTTCTACTTCAGGCTTAATATTATATTTAAATAATCTTATATTCATTTTTTCATCAATATCACTAGTCTGATTTAGACTCAATTGAAATTAGTTAATGTAAACCTCTATAGAACCATTTTGCTTCATCTTTACTAACTTTTTTATAACTATATCATCAATATTTTTGTTTCTGAACCTCTTCTTCTTCTCTTTCCTCTTTTTCTAAGAAATTCTTGCTTTAAATCTGTCCAACTTAATTTTGGATTTGCTTTAAGAACAGCCTTATACACCTGTTGAGCGTTGCCTTTACAATAAGAACCAGCATAGAAAATTTTTTCACTTTGGGGAATATTTGCATTCCTTTAAATTAGTAACTAAATGACCAGCTTTCTATATCCTCAGACAGTTTTCCTTCAAAATAGGCTGAGCTGAACTCACAGGATAACGTCTACCATCTTCACGTTTATCCTCTATTTCAATTATAACATCATTAAAATCCCCAATAAAGCTATCCAAATTTCTACTAATTTCCTTTCATTACTCTTAATATTAGCTAGCTGTAATACCAACTTCTTTTCTATTTTGATCTTCTCCTAATTTCCTAGTTTCCACATTTAGATTTAGTAATGATTCAAAAGTATTTGGACTACGATTTTCTTCACTTAAGCTAATTTAATTTAAACCACTTGTGAGACCATACATGCTTGATGTTTCACTCGAATTATCTTCATTTATTTTTGACATTTTTTGTTGATACATTTTTGTTGTGGATCGTTTATTTTCCCAATATAGTAAATACCTGAGCTGCTACCAACTGTGAATGAAAGAATATGATGTGTTATAAAATATTTATTAGAACTAATTAAGAAATAGTAAAGGATCAATTATTTTATAATAATAAAATAGGTTATTCTAATATTAGTAAATTAGATCATAGAAAAAATAGAATTAATGAGATAAAAAATATTGAAAAACAATGAGAGCGTTAGCGTTAGACATCAACAGAGCCGCTAATAATTTGCTTAGAATCCGAGAAAATGTTCGTGAAAATCAAGTTAAGCAAGACAATGACAATTCGGAATAAGAAATATTTACCTGAAGTCAAGAAGACTATGACTATGTCCTTTTGACAATCTCCGATGATGACAAATAGCTTCTTGAGGCTCAAAACCTCATTCTCATCTTTATGTCAAGTCAAAGACATTTATTTTCGATTTCAGTTGTATGAACTAGTTTGCGAAGCGTGCGTTTTTCCTGATATGTTCGCTAGAAATTGCTTCGATTTGTTATAAGAATATAATTTAACATTTAATTTCAATACATGCAAATCAGTTAAAGGCATAAGAGCGGCAGTAAATGAACTCTTAATAAAAAACATGTTAATCTAAAATTAGGAATTTTTAAGGAAAGAGATTTAATCTTGTTAATCAGAGAAGAAAACTACCAAGGTACTGTGATTTTTGAAACAAGAAACAAAAACAAATATTCCAAATAAAAATAACTTATAATTGAATATAAATGTTCAAAAAATAGTTTTTTATACCAATCGATTAATAAATTGGAAATATTTTTTTTTATAATTTAAAAAAATATTTTAAAATTTTTGAATTATATTAACATAATTTTTTTTTAAATTTGAAAAACAAATTTAACTTTTAATTTTTTTATATTTTGAAATTAATAATAATTAAAGTTATTAAATACCCACAGCGATGCATGATTTTTAACATCATTCTTTAAATTTATTGAAACACAATAAATTGTATAAGTAAAATTTTCTTCACCTGAGTATTTTATAAAACTTTTTAAAAAGTTGAAATTAACTTTAGACCTTTTTCTAATTTTTTTAATTTCAATTTCTCTATCTCATTTTTGAAACTGCTTATTTTCATTTAATTTTTTTTTATAAAAAAATTTAGCCGATATTTGATTAAACGAAAGAATTAACACAAACCAGACAACCAATTTTCGAAAAATATTTTTTCTTCAAGGACTTTTTCGTCAGCGGAAGACAAATGTATAGTTGTTGGTTCCTCACCGGTTTTCTAAACAATTAAACAATTCTTTATGATTTTTAATTGATAATATGTGATTTTTTGTAAATTGAATTCCTTTTTAGTTACTTAACCCTATTTTTTCTTTTAGTGACGAAAATACTATATCAGATTTTGGTTTATGAATAATTTAGGTATTTCCTTTGGGATCATATACCGTCCTCGATTAGGAAGAATCGAACATAGAAATTGTTGCCTCTCTAGATTAAGAATTTGGACTCTCGATTTACAATAAATAGTGATGTTAAGAAAATATTGATTTAAAAAAAAATTCAGCTATTTTATCATATATAGATCAAAAAAATGGAGACAGTGAACAATAAAAAAATATCTTCACCACATGTATTAAGACAAGAATAGGGAAAAAAGATATGTAAAATAAATTTTTCCATGAGCACCAAAGAAAAACCAGCTACATCATGTATGTCAACATCAAGAAAAATGACAATTTCTCGGGTTTAAATTTCCAAAAAGTCAAACAACTCATCTCCCACAATTCAACAAGTAAGATCATCCAACTCAGAGCAGTCAAATAATCAATCGTCTGATTTCAAAACGCTTTTTTTAGCGGTATTATATTTTTTTCTAAAAGCAAGTTTCAAGATGAATGGATTTCATGTGAAAATTTCTCTAATTGGATCTTTGGTGACTGTTGGTTTAGAGTCCTGAGGCCCAATGACTCTTTCTATTGTAGAGTTAGTTTTTAATAAAATAGAAAATTAAAAACCTTAGATATTTAGAAGTCCAAATTTTAATAATTGCTATTATTGAAATATGGCTGCCCGGGATTAAAATAACGAAAAATATCACGCGTAATAACAAGTGTAAAATTGGGTAGATTAAAGCATAAAATCGCGTTTATTAAATAATATAAGCATAATGCATCAAAATGCATTAAATAATGTTATTTTATATCTTAAGATTAACTAATTAATACTCGTTATTTTGAAATTTTAGAAAAATTATTTAACCTATCAATATATCTAAATAATTCATTAAAAGTTTTGAATGAAAATATATTGGTAAAATTTATTAAAATAAAAACGTATTTTACAGAATAATTAACATCTAATTGACAAACTGATTTAAAATCGAAAATAAGATTTAAGATTGCGAAAATAAGATTTTTTTAAAATTAATAGTTTAAAATAATGACTATTTAACAAGAATAAAATTAAATTATTTAGCTAGGAAAGTCTAAGATAGAAAAAAATTGATAATTCTAATAGAAATTCAATGATTCTTGACAGAAACTCAGCTTCCATTAGTACTGCTTACGCTAGTTTTGTTGTTAAATATGCTTGTTTCGTTGTTTCCCAGTCCACTGGCTAATCGCTGTCATTAAAGATGTTTTAGGTTTCTTCCTTTGCTGTTGACAGATTTCACTGTCAAAATTCACGTTTTATCAGCTTTCTCATTGTCTAATTTATATTTATAGCACATTGCACGCTTTAAGAGGTCTACTCTCACCGGATCCAAACTCCTTCTACTTGTTCGAGATGAAGACTAAACAAATTTATAAATTAATGAATTAAAATAAAATTAGATCTTTAATTACTTACTGTCAATTCATTTTCAGAAAGCTTTTTTTGTGTGAATTAATGATCGACTACTTTAAGCGCCCATTTGATTGGAGTTTAGCAATGGATTTTAGAGACTATGTCAATGGCGTATTGTCATAAAATTTGTCTTTAATATTTTTAGGCTTACAATATAAAATAAGCAAAAAAAAGAATTTTAAATAAAAAGTATTTAAGATTTACCGGTTAACTGATCGAACCAATTCTCAATACAATTTAAGAATTTTGTAGAAGTATTTTAATTTTTTAATTCCTTTAGATTCTGAATGAGTTCTTCAAAAGACGAAAAATCATCCAGTGAAATGGATATCGCTGATCAATAAGATCAATGTGCAAAACTAGCTGCAGAATCTAGTCGAAGATTCAATTAAACTTCTTAGAAACGTGAGAAAAAAGATCAATAAAAAAAGAAAATTGATCAAAGTATAATTAAGATAACAAATTAGTTTGTTAATAATTTCTTTGAAGAAAAATGATGAATCAAACGTGCCTCCAATAGATATGAAAGCATTTTTTGATGTACCTCCTAACGTAATAATTTTAAATAATTTTGATAATGCATTTATTACTTTAAAAGATTTCAGTGATCTCTTTATATGGGTATAACATCTCGATTGTCTCTTCCTGAAACTCATTCTGAAATTCTTTTTTGATTTTGTAAAATTAATTTTACAAAAAACGAATTCTTTGCTAGAAACATACTATTGGTATTTTTTAAAAGATAATTTTTTCCTGGAAAATGCTTTTCTTACTTCAAATTACTTTAAAAAAAGAAAGAAAAAACTGAATTCTAAAAAATGATTTAATAATTGAAAAAAGACTATGTCATTTATGTAAGGATGAATTGTTTAAAAATTCTTGTCCTAAAAAATAAGGATGTTTAAACGACTTGTTTTCGACTGTCTTCACATGGATTTAACTATTCAAATGAACTAAATCAAATTTCATTGGTTATTTTTAATGATGATGTAACGTATACTAAAAGCGTAGCTAATCAAATGTGGGCTGTTTTCTAAATTATTTCCGAATTACCTCCAATTTTGCGAGGCTCATTTGAAAATTATTAATAATAGAAGATGGCATTGATTTTAATGGAAATAAAATACAGGTAATTATTCATGCTTTCATAGCAGATAGTCCTGGAAGATCTAAGGTTCTAAATACGTTACATTTTAATGGAAAATTTGGCTGTTGTGCTGAAAATGTTTCTACATCCTACTGTTTTTGAATAGCAAACCATTTATCCAATGAGGCCTGGAATTGAAACCCGAACACATTCAGACTACATTTTCCAAGTTAATAATGCAGAGTCGATAGGGGAACCGTATAGAGGAATAAAAGGTTTTTCTTATATGTCGAATTGGTTAACTATTCCAGAAACAATCTGCATTGATTATACAGTATGTTGCAAAAGTTGAGAAATTAATTATTTTATTTATCTAGATTTTTTTATATATTGAATTTTACAAATATTAGAGTGAAAAAGAAAAAAAAATTAAAGCACTAATTTGAAAATTTTTTTTTTCTCTTCAATTTGATATATCAAACTCACCATAGAAATATAATTATCTTCTAAAAATTAAAAAATAAAAGTCGGTGCAAAAGTTTAGAAATTCGGGTAATCTAATAGTTTTAACAATCATTACTACCTTTTTATAACTACCTGTATGCATATGTGCTTGTTAGGGACATTTAAGTATACAATTAGGATGCTCTTTTCCCCAAAAAACTATATTTTCGATTACTTCATGTGTATAATTCCAAATATTTTATATGTTTGTTGTTAATTAAAATTATAAAGGCAGAAATATTTTTCAAATTGAAAGTGTTTTTAAAAATTAAGCTTCCAATTGAATCATCTCGTACCACTAGATCTTTGAATGAACGTTTCATTTCAAAGCAAATGAATGGCGTAATTTGGCTTTTTTTTTAGTTATCGCCATATTGAAAGGGATATCACCTACAAACTATTTCAATAATTAAGTTAAATATATTATTTTTTTGCGAATTTTATGCCAGGAATCAATCTCAATAGAAGATTTAAAGGATGAAAATAACATTATAACTGAGTTTTGCACAGAATATGAAATTCTTTATGGTAGACAATCCATGACATTTAACCTTCACAGTCATTTGCATTTAGTAAATCAGGTGAGACGCTTTGGTCCGTTAATTAAATGTTAATGGTTTGCTTTTGAAAATATTTTTCGAATAACGCGCGACCTTTTTTACGGAACAAGAAATTTTGAGGCTCAAATAGCGCACAACATGATCAAAAAGCAAATTACAAAAAAAATATTCAAAAATTAAGCAGAGAATGTAAATCTCAATCTATCAAAAGGTTTATTGAGACTAATTTAAACCTTCAAACTGATTTAACTAATCGACTGCTAGATCAAAGTAAAAAGGGAATTTTGAACTAAAATTTTATGAGAGAAATTTAATTAATCTGGAAAACAACTTGTTTGTTTATCAAAGCCCAAAAGGTTACATAAATTCAAAAGGTTGTCTAAAAACCCTTTTTCAAATTGATTGATAATAATTTTTTTTATCGATTCATGTTCTTCAGAAACTCTAGACAAAGCGATTGAATACCTCACAGCTAACATCAAAAATGCTTTAGCCGAATCCAAAAAATTATTTGAGTTTAAAAAATAATAATGTGCTTTTTTTCCAATCCCAAAATCAATACTTATACTTGTCAAAACAAAAAGAAGGTTAAGAAAAACTTTTCAAAAAAGACAACTCCGTGAACACAAGAAAATTTTAAATTCAGTGAACTACAGACTATCAAAAATTCTCAAATAACTGAATATTGATAAGACTAAAGATGAATTTTCACAACTCGCTAATTTTAATCAAGCAGATACGAGTCATTGGCAATTAATTAAAAAACTAGAAAATAAAGATTTTACTCACAAGGATATTCCAAAAATTAAGATGCATGACGTTAAAATTACAGAAAACAACGAAATCACCGAAGCTTTCGCAGATTATCTAGCCAATACCTTTTCAAAGAAAAATGAAAACCAAATTATTCAGCAACAAGACTTCGAAAACCATAGTTTTGGTATAAATGAAAACATTTCAACAGATGAGTTAGCAAAGGCGATTAAAAATTATCTCAAATAAAAGATCGAGCGGATACGATGGTTTATCAAACAAAATCCTTAAAAACTTGCCGTACAAGACTCTAAAACAAATTCATTTAATATTTAATTATTCAATTAAATTAGGACATATTCCAAGTGAATGGAAGAAGGCAAGAGTAATAGTTATTTTAAAAAAAGTTAAGCCTCAAGATGATCCCGGTTCCTATAGGCCTATATCATTAATATGCTGCTGAGGCAAGCTTTTATAAAAAATAATTAACCAAACATTACTAAACTAGGCCGAAAAAAATCAGATACTACCCAACAGTCAAGCAGGATTCAGAAAAGAGAGATCAACACAAGATCATATTTTAAGAATCAATCAATCAATTTGTGAAGACTTTGATGACAAAAAATTAACAGGGGCCGTTTTTTTGACCTAGAAAAAGCCTTTGATAAGGCATCGCATTACGGGATCATTAAAAAACTGAGCAATTAAGGATTAAACAAGTGCCTATTAAACTGGGTTATCAACTTCCTGAGAAATAGGACCTTCCATGTGAATTATAAGGACTGCGTTTCAGCGGAAAAGTCAACAAATTGCGGAGTTCCACAAGGCAGCTGTCTCTCACCAATTATCTTCATTATTTATTTAAGTGACATTGCAGATACTTTGCCAGAGAATGTAAAAATAGCACTGTTTGCTGATGACCTATGCATCTGGATGACTTGTAAATCATTAAAAGAACTAGAAAAACATCTTCAATCTGCTATAAATAAAGTCAAAATTAACATTTCAAAAACCTGTTACACAAAATTTACAACAGCAGGACAAAGAAAAAAACTATGAGGTCAAATACAAATTAAAGCTTCAAATCGGTAGTCTTGAAGTACCGTTAAAACCAAATCCCACATTTCTGGGTATAAAGCTTGACCCTAAAATTATTACCAACCACACTTGGAACAACTAAAAAAGAAGCTTATTCCTAAAACATACTTACTCAAAAGAATTAAAAATTTCAATCGGGCAAATTCCTTATCCTTAAACGTCCAGTTGTATAAGTCGTTAATTAGATCCCTTATTGACTACTGTTTTGTCATAATTAATGTAGGGACTGAAAGAATCAAGCCAAGCCAAACAAATATGAGCAAACGGCTTTCAACCAAAATATGAATCGCTACAAAACACCAATATTGGTGTGTAAGGGTCACAAAAAGGAAATATGTTTCAGATTTACAAAGCGATTCGAAGTCAGAAAGTAATTTAATTTTCGGAAACGAATTTTTAAAAAAAAAAATTTATGAGTTTGAAAATCAGATAATTTTGCTTAATGAAATGTTAAATAATAAAAAAAAAGAAATAGAAAATTTGGAATTTAAAATTGATCAATTAAAAAATAATTTTAATGATTGTGAAATGGATAAATTAAAAAAGTTTTCTTTAAATTTTTTGAGTAATTTTTGCAGCATTAATGATATTGATTTTCTTATGTATCAGTTTAGTGGTGAGGAAGGTGACCTAACTCATTTGAGCTCAAAATATCCGAGTATTAAAATAAAATGTTTGTTTAAAAAAGAAATTGAGTTTTTACTAGATAAAAGTAACATAAGTGAACATTTGTTTTTCGGAAAGTTATGTTTTTTTTTATTCCATCAATTAATAATTGGGCTATCAGAAACGCTGAAAAAATGTTAAGTGAATTCAATGATAATATTCTTGCTGCAACAGATTTTATCTCCGAAAAGAGACCAAACTTAACTTTAAGTTTAGTTAAGCTCAATACAGCGATATTTTTAAAGCAAAAATAGACAAAAACTTTCATCATTACTTATGTTGAAGTCTGTTTAGACTTCTTTTGTGGGATAAATAAATAAAAAGACTGCTTTAAAAATGCTTCATTGGAATCCGAAATTAATAACAGAAACAATAGTTTATATAACGGGTAATGCATAAGTAAATGGACAAACAAAAACAGTCAAAAATATGACTTTACAAATGGCAAAATCCGACATTGTGGCGCACTTTACTAAGCTCGAAACACTATAAATAATACGATCAACCGTATTCAAATTGGAGATCCGATCAAGGACAATAAGAGAACGGGTCGTCCAACTACCTTGACAGCTGCAAGGAAGACAAAACTGAAGAGATTGACCAATAACCGAACTGGGGGCGTCTAGCAAGAAAATTTAATGTCCACCATACAACAGTTGGCCGGCAATTAACAAAAATGGATATTTCATATAGTAAACGTGAAAAAACACCAAAATATAGCGCCGTACAGCATGAGAAAGCCAAGAAATTGAGTAAAAAACTTTCAAATATGCTATATCGTTCACCATGTTCGCTTATTTTGGACGACGAAAAATACTTTACTATGGCGGGCGACAACATGCCGGGAAATACTGGATATTACACAAATAACAAGTCTTCTTGTCCGGAAAGTGTTCGCTTTGCCGGAAAAGAGAAGTTTCTAAAGAAGGTGTTTGTTTGGATAGCCATATCCGATCGAGGAATGTCAAAGCCACTTTTTCGACCATCAAATCGGTTGCCATCAATTCCGATATCTATATCGACGAATGCTTGAATAAACGACTGCTCCCATTTATACATGAGTATCATGAAGACCTTGACTACGTTTTTTGGCCTGACTTAGCGTCTGCTCACTATTCTATGGTAAGCACGACATGTATGAACGAAAATGTAAATTATGTGACCAAAGATGTCAACCCGCCAAATATCCCTCAAGCGCGCCCAATCGAAAATTTTTGGGGTTGTTTGAGTGAAAAAGTACACGAGGGAGGTTGGCAAGCCTCAACAGAGCNNNNCGTAATTCTATTAAAAAATAAATTCTTTACATCAGAAAAAAAACCAGAACTTAATATCATTTTTATTTTTTGAAATATTCGCTTTTAATTTTTGTCCACTTACTTGTGCATCACCCGTTACTCACTCAAAACATGTTAGTGTTTTTATTTGCATTTAAGCTTTTAAAAATAATAAGGATCAGAAAAATGAAATAGAGTGATGTCAAAACTTGGGTCTTAACACTTATAGATGAAACATGTTTTTGGATTGAAAGAAACACACATACAGAACAGAGCTTTTCAATAGTTAATCACAAAATTACTCACCGAAATTCGTATGTTATGAAGAGAAACAAAGACTAAGGCAAAAGATTGATGAGTGAAAATCAAAATGAATGGCCCAATGGTCCACATGAAGCGAGCAACAAGAATAATTTTTTCCTAAAAATAACTAAACTTATTCTTTTTTTAAGCAATTAATTCTAATAGTTCAGTAAATCCATTTTTTTCTGCCTATAATTTTTCTTTCTATTTCGATAAAAGATTTGTTAATTTATGATAAAAACAACTTTTAATTAACACTATTTAATCTTAGCTTAAATAAAAGATAAAAAAAATTTTATAACCAAAGTATTTTAACCAAATTTTAATCATTTCAAACAAATCATGAATTGCTTTTCTGGTTCACCTTTTATTACTAAGCTATTATTTCAAAACTTAGTAATATTTTTCGCTGCAAATAATTATTTTGGCCTATCGAACGAGTACGATAGCTTTCAATTGAAAATTTCATGGGATCAAAATGATAAGTGCAATCTAACCAGCTTATTCAAGAACAACACAGTTTCACCTGGCTGTATTAGTGTGAAAGACATGGTTAAAATATCGGCTGAATATCAGTTCAAAACAACAAATGGTTCAGATGACTTTAAACCGATTAATTTGCTTTTAGATTTGGATATGCTGATGGAAGTCAGAGCATCTATTGATGATCCAAATAAAGATGTCTTTTTAATTTGGAATTCGAAAAACAATTCTCTTGAATTTATTGGAACTGAGTGCAAAAAAGACAATAATGCTCTAAATTGCAGTAATAATGTCTCTATTTTGGAGCCATTTTTATTTGTCAAATTTACTCATTACATCGATCGAACAGGTTTACTCTCAAATGAGAATTTATCATTTTTTTTTAACAAGGGAGAGCTGTTTGTTCAAAATTTTGATGCAGATCTGGACAGTCCGAGCATCAGAATTTTTGCTGAAAATAGTGTTGACACTCAATTGGACATTGAGAACAAAGCTGATATTAAACACTTGAAAGAATTTTTCAATAAATCAATTGAATTGAGTCTATTTGGTTACAATGAGCTGGCTAGTTTGATCGGTGAAGATAGAAATGTTGTTATACAATTAGGTAATTTTTTTTTAATCAAAAATGAAAAGCAAAAAATTTTTTATTTTTAAATCTAGATGCTAATAACTTAATTCTGAATGAAGAATTCGAATCAAACAGTATACTGTATGAATCTTTCTTTACTCACACTAGAGTTAAATTTGAAACAAAAAAAATTTCATTCACAATTCGTAGGATTAATGAAAACAATATTCTTTAATTTTTTTTTTGTTAATTGTTTTTATGTTAGCTTACATTGAAATAGTTGATATACTGGTTAATTCAAAAACAAGTGTTTTGGTAAAATGGACAAATCCACTTATTGAATTAGACTATTTTAATATTCTGTGTCAATTAAATGATGAATCATATCAAATCAATTCCAATCAAAATAAAACAGAAAGCTTATGCTTCTTTAACTCAATTGTTTATGGTCATTTGATCAAAGCTAAAGTTACCATTTTTGCTCCCAATTCAACTGTTGAATCACCTGAATTTTCAGCCTATTTAGGTAAATATTAAGCTATGATTATTTTGCTTAAACTGTTACCTTGAATTATCACTTAGTACGTATATCAGAAGTAGTTTTTTTCAAAATGCTCACAAATACATAATTATCACTTTGCTGGTATCTTGTCTTAATTATAAGCCCGTGTTCTTGATACAATTATTTAAATAATGCTTTTAAACAGCAAGAATAACATTTATACCTAACAATTGAGAGCAGCGATAAAACGCTTTTCTTTATGGTATCAATCGTAAAACATTAATTAGAAAAACATATAGAAAAATAGGCAATTAATAAGCTGTTCAAAAGCCGAATGGATAAAATAGCTTCAAAGTGTTCAATATTTTAGAAAACCTAAGAAAGTGCTTATAGAGTTTCTTTTCAAAAGAGCTGAGTTAACCGAAAGCTTAAAAATGATAAAAGAAAAAGAAGGAAAGTTTTTTGATTCAAATCAATAAAAACAAAGTAGACGGACACCAAAAAGCATCTTTAGGATGTAACTACTTCATCAAAACAAAAATAAATTACGATGCATTACGAGAAAATGTAGGATTCAGACTAAGGAAAAAACGAATCGTAAATTTTTAAGTAAATTTAGTGAAAACTTAATCAAAACACTTAAAATAAACATTAAAATTTTAATTAAATCATATGCACTTTTAATTCTCAACACCAATTGTTAAATTTGCCCAAAGTCAATAAATATCAAATATATTAATTATAACGGGTGATGCACAAGTAAGTGGACAAAAATTAAAAGCGAATATTTCAAAAAATAAAAATGATATTAAGTTCTGGTTTTTTTTCTGATGTAAAGAATTTATTTTTTAATAGAATTACGATTTT
>PJRA01000297.1:119792-138704 GCA_016987375.1 Brachionus koreanus
GCGCTTGAGGGATATTTGGCGGGTTGACATCTTTGGTCACATAATTTACATTTTCGTTCATCCATGTTGTGCTTACCATAGAATAGTGAGCAGACGCTAAGTCAGGCCAAAAAACGTAGTCAAGGTCTTCATGATTCTCATGTATAAATGGGAGCAGTCGTTTATTCAAGCATTTGTCGATATAGATGCTCGAATTGATGGCAACCGACTTTGAATTGTTTATTTCAATTCGAAAATTATTAATTGATAAAATTCAAAAATTTTTCAAAATTTATAAAATATTTTTCTTAACTTAGAAATTTTTTGATTAATAGAATATATTTGTAATGTTATTTGTGAATTAATAGAAAGACTATTTATCACTATTACTTTATTAAATAAGATAAAAGAAAAAGAATAAAATTAATGATAATTTGGACTAACTAAAATTTTGGCTATATTCTAAAAATTTCTCAACTAAAGCTTGTGAAATTGAAAATCCTTTATTAAAAAATTGGGCTGATCATCAACACTTGAAAATTTAAAAAATCTGAAAACTAGTACTGTAAATTAATTGAAACAGCAAAATAAAATATATTGACCATGTTTGGTTACGCAAAAAAGAACTATGTATTGCATGTAATAAAAGAAGGCAAGGAAAAAGAGCTAAAAACAAAAAGCATCCTGAGAGGCGTAAATTAAGAACAGTTAATTTACTATTAATAAATTTATTAACCAAAGCTTCTTTTTTTTTCTTATTATTCATTTAATCTTTTATTTTTTCAATTTAAAAAAATAATTTATGAGGAAATTCACAGACATTGTAGATTTTATTCAAAAATTACAAAAACAAAATTCTTTTTTATTTATTAAATTTCTAAAAATTAAGTGTTGTAAACATAGATAATTTTTTTTAGATAGATTTTTATTTCAAGAAAACTTTGATGTTTAAATAAGATTTTTTTAGAGGTCTTTTATGTCTGTATATTTCACGTCATCCCCATTTCAGTGAGCATTTCCTTGACTGTTGACTTTCATGTTACTAATTGGGGTATTAATTGAATGGCTCTCTTTGTTAATTTTGTTTCTTTAATTCAATTTAAAGTTGAACCAGCTTGGTAGTAAAAAAAAATTCAATATAAAAAAAAAACACAGCCAAATTTTTTTTATTTCAAAAGAATTTTTTAGTTTATTGAATGCAACTTGATAAAAAATGATAATTATTTGATTTCTTAAGAGCCTGATCAAACTGGTGGAATTAGCTTTACATCAATAACAGCTTATTCTGTTACTGTGAATTGGATTGCTTCTGCTGGCCTAGTTGATAATTACGAGGTTATTTTGAGCAAAAACCCGATAGAAACCAAGATAGTCGACAATAAAACACTTTCATGTAACTTTAGCCAGTTATTTCAGAAGACAAACTATTTAGTGAGTGTGACTGCACTAAGGAATTCATTGCAATCGAACAAAAAAACGGAATTCTTTGAAACCTTGAAAATTAATACAATTTTGAACAACACTGAACTAAGCACAATAATACAGGATATTTCAGTTCTCCCAGACCAGTCTATATATGATTTGATAAACGAGACAGTAATCGAGTTGGAGAACCCAGAAAATATATACGTATCTTTAAACAAAACATCTTTAATTGTTGAATCAATAGCCCAACAGAGTAACAATTCAACTATTCTGGAAGGAATAATTGATTTGACTGATAAAACACTTTTGAAGCCAGATGAGATTTTTTCCAACGATATTCAAATCAGCAATCGATTAAGTCAGAGTATGGAAAAAGCTGTTTCTAAAATAATTGTTGAAAATTTGACAGATTATCAGTTTATCAAAAATTATTCAAATTTTTTTATTAAAAGCAAATTGATTTTCAATTTTAGCATCAAAGATACTGGATTTTTTCTTGAAGGTAATTATTTTTTTGGTCAATTAATTTCAATAATAAAAAATTATTTATTAACTTGATTTAATTTACCTCTTTAAAAGGAGAAGTAGTCTGAAAAATTTACGAGATTTTATTTTTCGCTGTTTATTGCTTATTTAGTTGTTAGACACATATGCTAAAATATTTTTTCTTTTATCCAGATCTCTTAGGATCGGGTTGTTATAGGTTAAAACACAAAAATTGTGCCCAACGATACCACTTCTTCACACACCGTATAGTAAAAGGCTGGAATAAGTTGGGATTGGATGCAGTGGAAGCTCAATCTTGAGATATTTTCAGAGTTGTTCAAAAGTCCATGTCCGGACTTTTAATTTTTTTTTAAGTCCAAATTAAAAGCTTTTTAAGTTATAATTTTTTTCAATTTTAAAATTATCAAAAAAATTTAAATTAAACTAATTTTATTCACTAGTTTATTTTAAATATATAATAGATTAATATTAACAAAAAAAAAATTTTTTTATTTTTTATTTTTTTAAATGATAGCAAAATCTCGACTTGGACTTGTTAAAATAAAAATTAAAAGTCCGGACTTGGACTTGGTTTGAAACTTGACATTAATAACCATCTTGTATAATATTTTGCGGGGTGTATTTATTTTTCAGAAAAGATCAAAACATGTTAAAAATGCAATAAAATTTCGATGCATTTTTAGAAATTATAATTCTTTTTCAACAGTTCAAACAAAAATTCAAAAATCTGCGACGAAATTTAACAGCGCATTTAAAATGTTTTGATCATTTTTGAAAAATGAAATTTGATCTAAAATTTTAGGAGGATATTCCATAATATTAATGAAAAATGTATGTTCTTAAGTTTGCAATTGCCTACAAAAAGATATTTTGACATTATCAAATTTTTTTTTAAATACTTTTAATGCAAACTTGTTCTGACGGGTACCTGAAAGACACACTGACACACCCCCTATTTTATAATAAAACAAGCACCCAGGTGTTTTTTTTAGAAAATTGATTTTTTTCGAACCTCTTCTTTATTTAAAAAATCTAAAAAAAATTGCACTCGTTTCTCTCTTTCAAAAAAAAGGTCTCTTTTTGTAAAAAACACATTTAAATGTTCAAATAAGCAGTCGGTACATTATATGAAAGGCCAACACTTTTGAAATGAGAGAACTAATAATCCCACACAGAAAAAGACACTAAAAATGAGTTCTAGGGACTTGATTTGCCTAAATCGAGCTTTGTTTATTGTTCAAAACATACATTTTAGGGGATGTTTACGTTTGGAAACTTTTCGCTTTTTGCTTTTTTCAGGGCCAAGATAAAAAGATAGAGGTAGGTTATGGGTACCGGTTTTAGATGATTTTTATTTAGAATAAGGTTAGAAAATAAAATTGTGGGGTGTGTTTGACTACTTCGCCAAAAGCACCCGGGTGTTTCACTTTATAAAACAGTTTTTCATTTTTTTCAAAAATTCAAAGCATGCTACAAAAGCAGCTCATTAAAATCAGCAAGAAAAGACAAACTTTTTTATAAATAGATGAGGTTCGAAAAAAATCGATTTTCTAAAAAAAACACCTGGGTGCTTGTTTTATTAAAAAATAGGGGGTATTTCTTTTTCAGGTATCCGTTCTGACTTATTTTTTTATTAAAAAAAATTTTGTGTTACTGGTTCCTGTTTAAAAGCTTCTATAACATGTAAAATTCTAGCAAATTTCTTTATTCCAAGACATTTTTTTAGTAACATAAATTGTCTAATATCAAATTATTTTAATTTTCTATCCGAAATTAATACTAATTCAAGATGACATCTAAAAATAGACTGGCAAAATTGTTTGTACAAAAAACACACTTAATCAGGACTAGCCATCTTTATGTTTGTAAGCCATTACGCAAAGATTGGAACTTTTTTTCAACAATTTTCCATTTTTGCTCAGCAAAATTACTAACATAAGCACAATCGCCAATTGGAAGACCTAAATATTTTATATTTTCTGCATGTGTAACCTTGTGTAACACACTCAAGATTTGCACAAAATCCAAATGTATAGAATTCATTGAAAACTTTGTCATTATCATCAGAGAGTTAAGAATCTTTAATAATATTCAAATAAAATCCTTTGCTGTTGAGATTTTTTTAATTGTTCAAATTTTGATGATGTATAACACGAATTTTTTAGTAACTGAGATAAACTCGTTAACACAATTTCGGTAAAAATTCTAGTCAGGACAAAAAAGAAAAGCAAGCATTGATCAACAGTGACTTTATTTTGAAAGATTACGACAGGATCAAAAACTTGGATTTTGATAAGCTATTTGAAATGAACCAAAAAATTAAGATTATTTACTTTAATAAAGATAACTGAGCAATAAGTAAATGCAATTGTGGTAAGGTGGCTAAGACAATAAACTTTATTACTTTGAAATAAATTTTTGAGCTATAAACTAATGATTCTTGACATTAATTAAATAAATTTAACACTAATTAGAACAACGAAGTAATAAAAACTAATTGCGCATTTAAATTTTTTTGGTCATTTTGGAAAAATGAAATTTGATCCAAAATTTTACTTTACCCATACAGTTTATTCTGTAAGATATTTTTATTTTCAAAGCTTTAAAAGCATTGGAACATCAAAACTTTGTTCTTCTACCATCCTCTGCATTAACGTCATTAATTTTTTCACAAGTAAACTGTGAGCATTTTTTATTTTCTAACATTCAGTGTGCAAAATTTGTGCAAAATTAGTCACAATTTATTTATTATATTTTTATATTTACACAAATTTTGCAGACTTCCGCAGTAGGTAAAACAACAGTTGTTTCACTTTGTTTCATCTGCAAAACAAATTTTTGGCCATTAGAACGAAAGTTATGAAATTTTTTACTTTTTGTATTGGAAATTTTGTATGAAATTTCAAAATGTGCAAATCTATGCTCATTTTCAGTTTGATCTTAAATAAAATTGACTAGTTAAGAATTATTCAAGAAGAAAAGATGAATTTGGACTTTAAATGTTTCATCCATGACGCACTTATAATTATCTTTTGATACTTTTTTAGTGTTGTCGGTCTTGATTTTGTCCATTTTTTATCTATGCTTTCACCAGTTTATTTAGTTATAAGAATGTTAATCTAAGAAAACAAAGTATTAGAAATTAATTAAAGACTAGGGCCCAAAATAATTTTTTTTCTAACTTGAAAAACTAAGTCGAACTTTTATTGACCATACTGTTCCTTGTAAAAAAATAAAATAATTTTGAATAAATTTTAATTTTTAAATCTTAGGATTGCTTGAAAACATTACTGAAATAGATGATGAAATATTTTTTGAGTCCAAAGATCTGAACTTTGATGTTTATTTCAACAAAGATTCAATAATAAATCTAACATTAGACAAAGAAACTCCTCGTTTGTCCTTCATTGCATATTATTCACAGAAATTGTTCAAAAATCCAAGAGTTGCTGATTCTAATCAGATTGAGAATTGTGAAGAGCAAATTTTTTTGACTTTTAATGTTCTATCGGCCTCATCAATTTATCAATTGCCTTCAATGACAGACCTAGTTAATATAATATTTGCCAAGCAACAAGTTAAATGTTAAAATAAAAATAAGAAAAAATTTAATTTTTGTTTTAGATTGAAGAAAAATGCTCCAAAATAAACTATAAGCATGAATGTGTTTTTTGGAATTACACTCTTAATGACTGGAGTCAAGAAGGATGTAGCTATAAGAAATTGGAAAAAAACGACACTATAATTCACAAATGCAGTTGTAGTCATCTGTCTCATTTTGCTATTTTATTTATTCCACATAGCTATACGTTTCCTTTTTTTCTAGAAAAAATTTTATTCATTAGTTCAACAGTTGGAATTTCTTTTTCAATATTGGGACTCTTAATTACCATCTTTAATGAAATTATTTTGTAATTATTTTTTTTTATTATTTAAAAAAAAAAACAAATATTTTTTCATTATTAAAGAATGTTTAATAAAAAATCAAAAATAAGAAAAATATCAAGTGGTATTTTGACAAGCCAAAGAAAAATGATCAGAGAATATTTATTTATGTTTTTAATTTGGTGTATTTCTCTTCTATCAATGAATATAGTCTTTATTCTATTCAGCATCACAAAAAGAGAAACAGATTTGCTTAAAAACAAACATGAACCAGATGAAAATTTTCACAAATGCATGATAATTGGATCTTTGTTGCATTTTTTTTTGCTCAACTCTTTTTTTCTTTCAATATCTATTTCAATTGTGCAATTTTTAATTATATTTAAAAATTTGAATGTATATAATTATATACTAATAAAAGCCTTATTGCCTTCTATATTGATTCCAATTGCTACAGTGGTCACAATAGCCTTAATAGACAAAGATGCTTACTCCCGTGATGATGGATAGTAGGCTTAATTTAATCCAAATAGATAAAGTGTAAAATTCAAATATTAGCTGTTGGCTTCGTGGAGAATATCAACTGTATGCATTCGTTTTGCCACTGGGCATCATACTATTATGCAATTTGACTATTTTTTTGCTTGTTTGTAAGCTAAAAAATAATATCTTAAATAAGAGAAAAATTTATTTGAAAATGACGCCTAATACAGCGATTAGACAAGGGAACAGGGAATTAGTTTTTATTATGACGTGTTATTTAAATTCAAGTAAGTTATTTAGAGGACGGTGAAGTTAGAGCAAGTTTTTCTAAAGCAGACCAAGCTCTCAAAAAGTTAAATTTATCTTCTCAGAGTTTTATTTTAATATAAAATTTTATTTTTCGAAAAATATGATTTTATATTTTTTCAAATTAAAAAAATTAATTTTTTTAAAGTGTTCTGCTTCGGAAAAAAAATGTTCCCAACTTCATCCTCTCTTATTTAGTAATTTTTGTGCAAAATTTTTATTTCAATTTTTTAGATGTAATCTGGATTATTGGTTTTATGGTTGTGATACCTTTTGATGAAATTGGTGTTGGATTTTTTCGCTATGCTCTAGCCATGCTATTTTGTATATTCAATTCTTTTCATGGATTTCAAATTTTTTATGTATATGTTATAATATCAGAAAAACGAAAGAGTTTTCTATTAGAACAAATTAAGAATACCTATAAATTTTTTAAAAGAATTGTTAGAAGACATTAATCTTTTTTTAAATTTTAGACTTCTAAAATTTATAAAGATAAATTTTGATTCAGATAGAATTATACTCTAATTGAAAGGTCTTTAACTTATCTTTCAAAAAAACAATTTTTATTTTAAAAATGTCAATTTTGAAAAAAGAAAATAGTATTTTTATCAAAATAAATTTTACATTTTTATTTGTAACAAATATTTCTAGTTAATCAAATTAAATCAAATAATTGTTAAAATACTACAGTAAAAATTAGTTTAATTAAATTGAAATAGCAGGAAGACTAGCGTAATCATGCTAAATTAGACGTCGTGCTAATAACGCGAAGGTCGTGAGTTCGATCCTCCCGTTGGGCAAATTTTTTCTATTTCTATAAAATAAAACATATTCTAATTTAATTATTAGCTAAAAAATTTTTTTGAGAAAAAAAAATGCACTGGCCGGGAATCGAACCCGGGCCGCCCGCGTGGCAGGCGAGCATTCTACCACTGAACCACCAGTGCTTCTATAGCCCTCTTTTCTCCATTCAATTTTTTAAATCAATACAGAGATCATCAATAATTTTTTTTAATTTTTCTTTTAATTAAAACTTTAAATAGTAGAATTAAAGGTTAAAACTGATAAAGGTATCATATTTTTTGGCATTATGAATTTTTGGTCAAAAAAACGAATTTAATAATTAATTACTAATAGTTTAATAGCCACGTAGGATCTGCTCATGAATGACTTTAAAATCAAAATACATGGTCATTATTAAAGTGATTTAGTATTTACTCCAAAGAACTAAATCGCTGCAAAATCAACTGATATTAAATGAAACAACAGAAGAAATCGGCTCAAATGAAATTGAAATAGTTGATTCTCAATTGCAAAAAAAAGTCAACATTTGTAGTCCGAGCAAAAAACAAAGAGTGGAAACAATTGAAAAGGATACTATTAATGAAGTTGAAAAAGCACCTAAAGTCACTAAAAGAAGACGAGGTTACCCCCAAAAAAATTAATAAATATTTCTAACTTACTTTTATATTTTTTTAAAAAATTTTTTTTTTTTTATATCAATATAATGAAATTTAAAAAAAAATTGGAGATTAAATCATTAATGTCTGCTATCATTTTTATTAAATCAGGAGATAATTTTAATTATTTTTTAAGAAATCTATTAATTAATTTAAGGTATTAAAAATAATTAAATTAAGTGATCAAAAATTTTTGGAGATCATTTAAATAAATATAGAGATTGTTTAAATATATCCGCTTGAATATTTATGTAATTTAAACAAATGTTCTATCTATGAGTAAAATGTGATGATCATAATATCCGAATTACATATAAGAAGACCTTTTCAATTTTTTTTTTACTTTAAATTTGATTTTTGATTTAAAAATGTTTATGTTTTAACAACTTTTATACAAAAATTAATTTATGTGTTAATTAACAGTTTAAACAATTAAATTGTTCGTTAATGCTTGATTCAAAATTTATGTTTTATTAACATTTTTATGTTTCTTAAATCCCTACCCATCTTTTAGTATGACAGACGATCAAAAGTTAAGGAATTTTTTTTTGCTTTAGTTTCAGATTTCGTTCTCAATTTTTACAATGAATCGAATAAGACTATTGAAACTATTTTTTGATATTTTTCTTATTTTATTAAAATAATTTATTCCATAATTTATTTAAATAATTTTAAATAAAATTTAAAAAATGAACAGTCCGTTTTTTTGGAATAAATTTAAATTTTTTTAATATTTTAAGTTTATATCAAGAGAATTTGTTTTTTTCTTATGATTTTTTAATTTTCTTGCAATATTTATAAACAGTTCTATAATTTCGACAAGACTTAAAAAACTTGCTCCCAAATACAGACCAAATTGACCACCTAAATAAAATAAATGATTGAAAAAAAAATTTAAAAAAAAATTTAAAATACCAATAATGCCCATCAATGTATCAAATGTAATCGCCGGACTTTCTGAAATAAAAAAATATTTCAAGTCATCATAATAGACTGATATCATTAGAATAGACTCGCGTATTTCCTCTTTAGTAGGAATTTTTTGTAATACTGGACTATTAATTATTAAATTTCTGTCCTTTTTTTCTTCAGTTTCTTGAGACGAGTCTTCTTCTTCGGACGAATTTTCTTCTTCTTCCTTCTCCTCTGGTGTGAAAACATTTTTTGGATTAAATTTATTTATTACATTTGGCTGTGTTTGTAAAATATTTGAATAATAAAAACTGGGATAGTATGCAGAACTAACTGTCTTAATATAAGCAAGTGAATCGCACTCTTCAGGGCAGTATTTATCACATAAATTGCCTATGTCTAGCCTATCAAGCAAATCTCTTTCATTTTTGCTGCAATTAAGTGACAATCTGTCATGGCAAATTTTCTGCTTTTCATCTTCTATTGGGATATTGGGATCTGCACAACCACAATTGGGAATTATTTTTTCATATTGCATACAAATCTCAAAGCAAAGTCTCTGCGAATATTTGGATAGCTTAAGGGTATGATTAAAATACAAAGAATCCTTTGATGTTGCTGTTTCAGAATTTTTTTTACAACCATTAAATGGATGCGGTAATTTTGAATAGTTGTTTCTAGTGAAGCCAATGTAGGCAGCACTTCCGGTTCCTATGTATACTCCTTCATACTCCATGAGAGGTCGAATACCTCGTTGATGAATAGCAACTTTTATTCCTTTGCTAATTGTATAATAGTCATGAATTCCACTTGCTCCTGTGAAAATTTCTAGATTTAGGCCGTGTGTAGGCCCTGTTTTACTTGTTGTCAGACCAGGTTTTTTCTGTCCTTTCGAATCAAATAAAGAATTGAACGTATAGCAATTTCCATATTCAGTATCATGAAACCAACTAAATGAGCTTGTATTGCACTGAACATGGTCAAAAAAACAGCTGATTAACATTGTGTCCATGGTAAAGCCAAGTTTTTCTAAATCTTCAGGTGTCAAATTTTTGTCTGAACTTGCAATGGCTTTGAGTAAACTAGCAGCATCATGGACAAGCTCATAGCTAAATGTCTCATTGCTTGAAGTAATCACAGGCATGATTGAGTTTAGATTTAGTTTTTCAATTAAATATTCACCGGTTGTAGGTTCTGTGGACGCATCAAATGGATTTAAGTTGCAAATTGTCACCGATGGAAATTCAGCAATTGACTCGGACACTATTTGATTGCTTACAACTACCTCATGAGACAAAAATCTGGTGATTGAAATCACCACAGCTTTTAATAAAAATCTCACAAATACAATCAATTTGGTATTTCAATATTCAAATTTACTTGAAAAACAGTATGTTGAAAATATAGCCAAAATTAGAATCCAAAAAAGTCTTAGAAAATTGCTGTCTGATTTGACTATATTTGAAAATCCGTGATTTGTGGTGTTTTCGCACCATTCGCGCAAATATTCCCTTATTATATTATTTAACTTTTCAGCTTCATCTAAATGTTTTCTGTGTGTATTTTCTTTAGGAGCCATTCTAATTACTTTTATCAAAATATCTGAGTGATAAATTTGGATGAAAAACAAAAAATCCTCCAAATTTATATAGACATTCAATAAGCAAAATAATTTACTTAAAGTATCATTGAAAATATATATTTTGATTTTGAAATAGAATTATAGAAAATTAAGGAAGGAATCAATGCATTAAAATGCATTAAATTTTTTTTTTTTGATAAATATTTTTAAAATTTTAACGGATTTTCATTCAGGATATTAATGGTTTATTTTAATTTTTTTTTAAATTTCATTGAAATATTTCAAGGTTTGGAAATTTTTTAAAAATAAAATTTGTTTTTAGTATCAAAATTCACAACAACTTGTTCCTTGCTGAATTGATTCGTCATTGACTGTAAACCTTGTTTCTATCTTTATTAAGAACATGAGAAAATTATTAATCCTGGATATCTCAGTGGAATCATCGTCAGAGTAACATAGTTCTGAATACTTTCTTTTTCACTGATCTCTTTGCTAATATAGTATAAAAAATAAATAAAATTTGGTGAAAAAAATGTTGCTGTTATCACCTATAGACCTTCTATGAACTCATTTAACAAAATAAATGATCTACAAACTAAAGCATCATTTATTAGTATGTTTTAACTAAACATAGGTTTACTTCATTCAATTCATGATGATCATACTCTTCATTTTATTCATATTAATTCATTCTAACTCAAAATTTTGACATCTAAAGAATTAGAAAATTAGATACAAATTAATTTAACCTATTTTCAAAAATTGATACCATTTAAAAAAAACATTTAGACTAATTTTATTGTATATTGAAAACAATTTTTAATTGAATAATTTAATATTTTTTATTTTATATTTAAATCTGAAAAAATAAAAAAAAAAGAAAAAAAATATATAAATGATAATAGATTGATCTTAATTTCTGATTAATCTCTGCTAAATACTCTACTAACTAGCCCGTATAGCCGAGCGGTTTGTGTGTTAGTCATGCAAGCAGAGGGTGGAGGCTTCAAAACCCGCTGGGGGTGGAAAAATCTTCAAAATATCTCTGCAATATGGGGCGCATTTTTAAACCTCTTTCATAAAAAATGGGGAACCGGTTTCGCCTGGGAAAAATTTGCAGTGTAGATGATCAACTCGATGCAGTAGCCTCTGTGTCAGATTGGAGTTGTTGCTCAAAAAAGGTACTTGAAAAGGAGATGAGCGCCTCCCCATTATCCACTAGGATAGAATAGGGTCAAAAAAAAATACTCTACTGGCTTTTATTTGCTTAATATGACAATCCTTTTAAGAGTCTTACACAAATGGTACACAAATCTGATGATTACTATTGAAAAGAAGAGAAAATTTTTCTATGAATATAAATTCCATGTTTTTTTTCTGATAATATGTATTCGATGAAAATAAAATCTATGAACTATTTCTACATAAAATTTTTTTGTTGAAATATGGTATTGCCTTTGAACAATTAAAACGAATATATGCTTCTTTTCAACACACTTATCCTTCTTTGGTCCATCGAAAGCAATATCATTTTAGAGGAGGGGATTTTAAAAAACTAAGACAATGTTTAAGAAGGGTGTCGTGAGTTTTCTAGAAGCCATTACCCATTAGTAGATTTATGTTCAAGATTTTTTTATAAATTTTAATGACAGATCTGTTTTCCTAAAAAAATTTATTTCAAAATTTTTTTTTTTTGGGAAAAATTAAACATTTATTTTTTTAATTTTTTTATATGAAAAATAAAGTTGTTTTAATTACATTGCATTTGATGTGTTAATTGAAGGAATAAAAATACAACTGGAGAGTTGGAACGAGCTACCACCGGAGGCTTTGCAATCCAAGACAAAAACGGCATTTAAAAGGATGATCGATAAACTGAAATAAACTTAATTGAAATTAAACAAAAACAAACATTTTAGTAACTGAAGTATAATCAAAGACAGCTACTATAGCGAGCCCTATATGGGTTTCGTTTACAGGGTAAAACCTGTCGTAGCTTATTCTTCTTATTATTATTATAACTAAAATGAAAATAAGCTATTATTTACTTTTTGAATTTTTTCGATAATTTTTCAAAAGACTCTACTTACTTGATCAAGTTTGATCAAATATTGCAAATAGTGTTGAATACCGTCAGTGATTTTGCCAATTATTATTTTCATGTAAAGCTAAAAAATTTAACAATTTATGAAAAGAGAAAAATTGCATAAATTGTTATAGCTCAACAGTTATTTAATAAACTATTTAAAAGTATACTTGTGTTATTACTGATTAAACCTCCCATTACAGATAGCTCGTTTTAAATCACTCTGCATGTAAATATTCAAATCTCTTTTAACTTTTGACATACCAAACTCAAAAAAGAGTTAACATAGAAGCTTTTAATGAGAGACTTAATCGGAAGTCTTTGCGAAATGTGTGTGTTTCACTATTGCTTTAGAAATAAAACCTTTAGTTTCTAATAAATTGGTCAGGCATGGCTTTTTTGGTAAGAAACTATGCTGTGATGCGGACTTGCTCATCTTTATTTTGAATTAGTTTTATTTATTGAATAAAAATGAATGGCACAATTGATGACATACACCGTTGTTTATAGATCCATGTCCGTGAACAACTTTTTATAAATTTTTTTTTTAAATTGAATTAAATTATTAAATCAATAAGAAGAAAAAAATTGAAAAAAATAAGAATTAAAAAAAAAAAATTTTGTTGGTAATTTCTTGATTTTTTTGAGAAGTTTATCATTTTAAAAACTTGAATAAATAATTTTTATCTATTTTTTTTTAGCCGATAAAGTTAAATTTTTATTTTGAAGAAAAATAAAATTATTAATTCATAATTAAAAATGAAGTTTCTAATTTTTTTGTTTGTTGAGCTTACCTTATTTATCAATGTTAGAGCACTTGATGATTCATCGAATTTTGCCAATTTCGATTTCCAAATCCTACAGCTAAAATTTAAATGGAATCAAACTGAAAAATGCAACCTAACAAACTTTTTCACAGATAATGTACTTTCAGCTGAATGCACAGAAGTAAAAGACACCTTTGAAATTTCGATAGAATATTTACTTAAACTCTCGAATGATTCTTATGACTTTGAGCCTCTTGATATTTTTCTGGATTTGGATATGCTTGTTGAAATGAGATCATCTATCGATGATCCGAATAAAGACATATTTTTGGAATGGCATTCACCAAACAATTCATTTTATTTTATTGGCATCGATTGTATTCAAGAATATAGCAATAACAACTGTTCGAATTTTAGCCAATTCGAACAACCAAGTCTTTTTATTAAGATCGAAGAAAATGATCAACATTATGGCCGAATTTTGTCTGAAAAAATAGAGATAAAATTAATTGATGAAGAAATAGTAGTTTATAACTTGGACTATGAGCTAGAGAATGCTTTTATATTAATCTATAATGAGTCAGATATTCTATTTGATTTGCCACTAAAAGACAACACTGCAAATGTTACTGATATTCAGTTACCTGATGGAGATTTTAGTGCATCTTTAGGTGGCTTTATGGACATGTTAGATATGCGACAAAATGATATAATACTCGTTCAACTAAGTTAATCATAATTTCTGGATTTTTCAACTTTTTTATCGTTTTTCAACTTTTAGATGGAGCAATTTTTAACTTTATGGATCAAGTTGACTCAGAGGTCTACTATGCAACAAATTTAAGTAGTAGTAGAGTGAGATTTGAAACTGATGCTATTTATGTAGATAAAATTGAAAGTAAGCTTAATTTATTAACAGACGGCCAAAAAATGCTTGTTCGAGATAACTATGAGAATAAAAATCTAAATTAAAATAGTTGAATTAATGAAATGTTGACAGCTAATTTTAAAAATTTTGTTTAAATTAAAAAATTTTGAATATAAATATTTTTTTGAAGCATCATTATTTTCTTATACTTTTGATAGAACTGTTTGCTGCCTTTTCAATTGTTATACACCACAATTTTGTTTATTTTTTGGAATATTTTTACCATTGAAATGTCAAAAAAATTTACCAAATAAAAACTTCTCTTTATACAAATAGAATACTATTATTAAAAAAGCAGACAAAATTTCAAAAATTCAAAAATTTTCATAATTTTCTCTTTATCAATTTGAAAAATGTTTTTTTTCCAAATTTTCGGACAAGCAATTTTAGGCACTCGTTAATTTTAAAAAAATTTGGCAAAAATAATTATTTAATTTTTCTAGTGTATAATCAAACTGATTCAACTAGTCTATATACAGACATAACCATCGAATTTAAAGAATCAAGTGGTAATTTTTAAAGAAAAATGTTTTCAACAAGGACATTCTTAATTAATAATCAGAACATTACAAAAATTATAGTGAAAATTATTTTTCAAAATAAGTGATTATTGCCTAGAAAATAAGTTTCAAATTATATTGAGTATTTATGAAATAGGCTGACTTATTTGAGATATCATACCCTTATTTAATCAAGACCTTGGTCAAAAAATGCTAGAATTTTGGGTTTTTTTTGTATCTACTGCGCTGTTTACTGTTGATACATCGTTTATTTGTGAAATTGTTGAATTGATTCTAAATAAAAATCTTCAGACTTGTTTTTAAGTCACAAGTAAGTCAAGTCATAACTTTGACTTGATTTTTTGTGATTTAGACTTAAAAGAGCCATAATATTTTTTCAACACAAATAAATAAAATTTATCCAGTAAATTTTATAAAATATAACCAAAATAATTTATTCGTAATTTATTTATTATATCATAACTAATCTGATACAAAAATAATAATAAAATGAAACAAATCTTATAATAATAGTATTTTTTTGATATAGATACAACTAATAGAGCAAAAAAAAAAACAACACTGATGACATTAATTCTTTTGCTAGGCTGATCACTACTAAATTCATCAGTTTAATCAGTTTACGATAAGATCCGTTGGTTGATGTTCCAGGGCTTTTTTATTTTTCTTGAATACTATGGATGTACCCTTGTTTCACCGTTTTCAACTTGCAGTCTGATTGTGTCGAAATTTTCAAATGCCGAATGGAGATCATAGACTATGGTTTTACCATGCTTTTTACCATTGACAGGATCCTTAGGAGTTTGGTCATATTTATAATTATTTATTTTTTTAAATCACCCTTTTTTGACTGTTTATAATGAGAGAATGTTTTTTTGTCAATTATTTAAGAAAATCATTAATTAATAGTAATTAAAAAAATGTTATTATTTCAGTGCTTTAGCCATCTTGCGTGGTCTACCAACACTAGCAACTTGACCCAAAGTTAAGCACCAGAATTCTTTTGGAAATTCTTCGAATAAAGCTTCAAGGAAAGCAATGCCAATAATATGCTAACACATGTAGTGATTAAAACAAGATAGGCAGGTGCGATTACTATTAAAGTTATATTTTAATTGACATTTGTTTAACACTAGAAGCACCAAAGGAGTCATTTAGACTCTTTTGAAAATTTTTAAATCCTGGTATCTTTTGAATAGTTTTTTCAAATTAATATATCTTTTTTGATTTATGTAGATTTTAGAATTTTCTTTAAAGAATGATATTACTTTATAAAGTTATTATAGTTTTTTTTTAAAATATTTTTGAATTAAAAAAATGTGAAAAAATGCTTGGTGCTTCTAGTGTTAAATAAATTGATAAATTAATTGCCACGTTTTCATGCGGCTTTTATAATCTTTAGAATAAAAAAAGTGTTTCCAAAAATTTGTTCAGGATTTTGTCTAGTTTTAGAATCTGCAAAAAAAATAGGGATTTTTGGGGTAAACCGCGAAGGAGATACAAAAACAACTGAAACACAGTCTAAGTCACAAAAATTTAAGTCAAAGTTATGACTTGACTTAAACTTAAATTATTTTATTTTTAAACTCAAAGAATTAATGCCAATTTTTCGGCAAAAAGGTAAGATTTGCACTTAGCATTATTACTATACTTTTTTACCAAAGCCACTCAAAGCCGAAATATCTCTTGTTCAAATCAGACTTGTTTATAATTCACAGTTTTAAGTCTAAGTCACAAAAATTAAGTCATTGACTTGACTTGACTTAAGACTCGTGACTTAAGAACAAGACTGGGGCATGATATCTCAAATAAGTAGCTATGTTGTAGAGGAGGCTATTCACAATCAGAATTGAGGCAATACTTTTAAGATATGCATATTTGAGCATGAGTTATAATAGCATAAAGGCAAGAGGCACTTTTTTTTTTGAAACTCAAAAATCCGAGTTTTTACACAGACTAAATTTGAGTGATACATACCTTGTATCAGCTGATACATTTTGCACAACAATTTTTAGACCCTTAGAAAGAAAAAAAGTTATTTTAATTTAAAATTTTTGTTTTTGTTTTTTGTTCCAAAATTTACAATGCCAAATTTATCTAAAAAATAAATTAGAAAGCCTCAATCAATAATCAAGCTAAATATCAAATTGAAATATTAAAAATGGGGACCAAAATTAAAAAGATTTTATTTAATTTTTTGACTCAACAAAATTTGAAAAAATAAAATTTTAAAAATTGAAAGAGGCTTTTACATCAATGGGTATTACGTCATTGGTTACTACAGTTAGTCAAAGTTACATCGAAATTTATAGTATCAATCGAAATGAACAATCTCCTGGGACTATTGAAGTTTTATCGAATTCTTTATTGCCTCAAGCAATATACTCTCTAAAATGTTCAAAAGAATCAACTCAAGTTATGCTCAATTTTACCAAAGAAGCTTGCTTCAACAATACTATCAATATGTTCTTTTGCACTGGTCAATGTTCATTCAATTCAACAATTTCTGGTTATTCAGTCACTGTTAGTCTTTTTGCTTCAAATTTTTTCCACGTTTATGAAACTACTGAAAAAATTACTTTTGGTAAATAATTTTTTGTATGTTTAAAATTTTAAAATTTTAACCAAGTGCCTGATCCGGTCAAAGATTTTCAATATAAAACGGAAGCATATTATGTCAATTTATCATGGATTCCACCTGGTGGCAAATACGATGGCTTTAATTTGCAAATCACACATCTAAATGAAGTCCAGTCTACACTAAATTTCACTCTCCAACCTAATGAAACAAACAAAACAGTGTATAATCTTTTGACGAATACCACTTACTATGCACACATCTTTGTTTTGAGTGGTTCCACTTTATCTAAGAATAAAACAATTTGTTTCACTACTCTAAAAGTTGAAAATATCTATGAACTAGAAACAGAAGATTTCATTTCTATATTAGATAATTCACAAATACCAAGTCAGTCGCTGATTGAATTGGCTGATTTTACTAGTGAAAAATTTCAAACTAATAATTCTACCCAAATTAAAAAAAATTTGTATAAAAGTTCTGTTTTGATCAAAGAAATAACTGAAAAAAATAATGATTCGTTAGTTATGTCCAAAATGCTTCAATTTTCTGATGTTGCATTCAATCAATCGGACAAATACTACGAGGAAGACTTGGAATTGTCGGGCCAATTAACTAGTAATCTGGAAAAAGTGGCTGCCAAAGTAGATGCTGGTTCAAACAATTTCTTTGAGTCTAATTTTAGCAATTTTTATTTAAAAACAAAAATTATACCAGAAAATTTTACATTTTCTGATCTTACTTTTAATACAAGTTAAAAAATTGAGAATTTTTTTAAAAAAATTTTAAAATTTTTTTGTTTAGATTTGACAAAAAATTACACTAATTCAGATGACATTTATTTTGAGAGCGAAAATTTTAAATACGATGTTTATTTCAATCATAAATTGGTGGAAAATCTTTTTTCTAAAAACCAAAGTGTACGATTGTCTTTCATTGCATACACATCTAATAAACTATTTAAAAATAAAAATGTTTCCCAATTAGATCAGCTAGAGAATTGTATAAATCAAAATTTCTTAACACTTAATGTGATATCGGCTTCATCGTTTCAAGTCGTGTCTCCTACAAATGATTTGGTAAACATAATATTTTCAAAGCAAGAAGTAAGTAATTTACTTTGTTCATCATGACATGATTAATTTTGCTTTATCGAATCTTTCTTTTCTAATTTTATTTATAAGTTTATCTTTTTCATTACACTTTTAATTAAATCTCGAATTTGTCGTGTTCAGAATGTTTGTAGTTGTTTTTAATTTCTGAACAAATTACAGGACCACGTGTCTCATCATACTTTGTTGGCTTAGATGCATTGGGGTATGTTACCCTTAATCATCACTCATCAGCTTATCAATTGATGCACAAAGATATCTAGGAATTATACTTATCGTGTATCTCAAATGTTGACAAACTGACATTTATTTATTATCTCTAACTTTTTTTTTTATTTGATTAACTTTTTGGTAGTTAATTCTTTCGTCAAAAGAAAA
>PJRA01000297.1:141213-157060 GCA_016987375.1 Brachionus koreanus
AACAAAAAAAAAAATTTCTAAACTTTTGCAACATACTGTATGTATAATTTGTTCCTTTTCTATCTAAGTGAATAATAGAAGATGGGCTCATTTCTGCATCCCTTATTGTAAATATATTTTGAAGACTTTCTTCCTTAGCGTAGTTTGAACTCAAACCTTCTGCTTGTATGATTTACCACTTATTGATACTTGAAATTTTTTTTGTAGCTTTTTTTTTTATTTAAAATCTAAATACATGAGAATTTTCAAAAAAGTTAGCTGATACTTATTACACTATTCAACAAATTAAGACCCACTTATTTTATTTCTAATATTTTTTTAACAATAAAATTTAATAATTTGTAGATAGAAGAGCAATGCTCAACAATAAATTACACATTTCAGTGTGTGTACTGGGATTATGAATTAAACAATTGGAGTCCCGAAGGATGTAGTTATAGAAGTCTGGAAAAAAATGGCAAAATTATTCACAAATGCAATTGTAGCCATTTGTCTCACTTTGCAA
Organism: Brachionus koreanus; assembly: GCA_016987375.1. NCBI lineage: Eukaryota > Metazoa > Rotifera > Eurotatoria > Ploima > Brachionidae > Brachionus > Brachionus koreanus. The sequence goes on from PJRA01000297.1 coordinate 141,719, forward strand.
TTTTGTTTCTTCCACAAGGGTACAAATTTCCACTATTTCTGGAGAAAGTTTTAATTTACACTTCAAATTTTGGAGTTTTTTTGTCTTTATTTGGCTTAGTAATTACTATCGGATTCGAAATTCTAATGTAATTTTTCTATTTTATTTTAATTTTAAAATTTTAAATTTTCTATTCAAAGTAAAATTTTGCCATCCAAATACCATTATAAAATAAAAACTCTAATTGCCTTAAAAGAAAAAGAAAACTCAAAAACTTATCTTATTCTATTTCGCCTATGGTGTTTTTCATTGTTGATGATGAATATAGTTTACATATTTTTCAGCTTTACCAAATTCGAATTTGATTTATATCCATTTAGAAAACAATGGGATTCAAAAATCAAAATGTGTGTTACAGTTGGAGCATTATTTCATATGTTTTTGCTTTGCTCATTTTGCTTATCAGCGTCAATATCTTATGTCCAATATTTAATTACCAAAAATAATTTCACATATAACAATCATTTGATTGTCAAGACAATTTTCCCTTCAATACTTATTCCAATCATAATTGTATCAACTTTGATAGTTTTTGACGGAAACAGCTACTTGAGACCTGATGGATAGTAAGAATTAAAGTTTAGAAAAAATTTCTTAAAAATTAAAACGAATCATTCCTTTAAATTGTGATGCCAAATTGAAGAGAAAAAAAAACCTTGTTTTTTAATCTGAAGAATCTTTACCTCGGTACAGACAAAAAAATAAAAAGTGGTTTAGGTGATGAAAATTCAATTTCAATTTCAAGGATAATCAACACACTCTTTTTTTATTCTTTAGAAAATTCCTACAAGACTGACTAATATATTTTCTTCTTATTTTTTACCAAATTTCGCGCTTTTCAAGCTTATACTGACAAACCGATGAAAGCTTTGTTAAATGTTAAATTGGACATCTGCAAAAATCTTTTCAGATACTTTTATCTATAGAAGGAAAATTTCAAGCGAAAACTTGGTGGTGCAGTTTATTTGAGATAAGACAAATTTGAATGTGTTAATTGTTGTATCCCAGTTTTAGAGAACTTACCAATGTGTGATTAATAATATATAAATTTATGTTTTCAATTTGTGCTTGTGTTAATTGTTCTAAATTTTTAGATTTTTCACTATAGAAGCTAAATTTTTTATTGCTTTTCAAATAGTTATTTTTTCATCCTAAAATATTATAACTAAATAAACATATAGCTTTGTGATCAAGAAATCAATGTTGAAATATACAATATTCAAGCTATTAATTTTCAATGGCATAAATTTTATTTATATTGGATTAGTTGTTGATAGTTTGTCCTTTTTGTTAGAAATTTGCACAAAAGTTTTTTTGACCAGAATTCTAATAAGTCTAGGTTGAGGGATTTGTGGATAGTAATTTGGGGTCTTGTCCAATATGTGATCACTTGATCACAAAAAATGTGATATTTTTAATAATGCTGGTTTTGTGAACAAGACTGATCACCAAATCGATGATCACACAATATGTCATCAAATGATTGATCACGAGAATTTTAATCTCTAAAAATGTATTACTGATCACGCTTGAATAAGATTCAAACTTTACTAAAAAAATGTTTTATGAACAAGACTGATCACCAAATCGATTAAGGAAAACAATTGAAATTAAGGAAAAAAATTGAATCAACTGTCTTTGATACAGTCAACTCGGCAGCCCAAGATCGAATATCAGCCAAAATTACACGAATCGGCTTTTTAAACAATGAAAAAAACGAGTCTTCAAAGATTGATTTAAATGTTCCACAAGAACTACACCGCCATGAAATAATGGTATTCGTGGCATTGGTAGATCTTTTTCTTTGCTTTAAATTCATTACTCTACCAAATTTTTTGCAGTAAGATTTATAGCATTTATGACCTTTTTGGACTAAGCCAATCTTAACTATTTTCTCAAAAAGTTTTAAATCTTCACTTTCAGATGAATCCATTTTTTAATATTATATTCAAGACATTCAAAGTTTTATATTTATTTATTTATTAATATTAAATTAACCTCCTTTAAGGAGAAGTAAAAATAATTAATTTGTTTTTAGAAAAATATAAAAAATATTACATAAAAAAATAAAAAAATAGATAAAATTAATAAAAAATTCATTTCAATTCAGATAAATAAAGATTAGGAGAGAAATTATTACATTTAAAGCTTAAAAAAGGATTTTAATCATATTTTAATAATTCCTTCAAAAGTTGCCTATAATGTTTGAATCTTAAATTGTTTAGACACAGCCAGATAGAGTCCGAGATACCATCATTAGTCTTGTGATTTTTTTTTAGTTTCTCTTTTAATTTATTTATATTACTGGTAATATTGTGGGCCTCAATATTAAAATAGTCTGTTATTAGCTTTATGTCGGATGATAGTGATTTCTTAGTCGGGAGTTCATTCAGCATCGATTTTAAAATTTGAGAAGATAAATAATTGTGTTTAATTGTGTCTATGAAGGAAAGTTTTGAGAATAGATAGAGTTCGTCAAAATTAAAAATTTTGAGCATTTTTAGAACTCTAGACATTCGACAGTAAGGGCCTAATTTAAACATTTGCCTAATTAGATTGTTTTGTAAAATATTTATAAAATCTTTTGTACTACCATTAAGGGTTAAGGCCTCCAGACCGTATGTAAATTTAGATAAACAATATGTTCTATATATAAAAGATTTAAAGTTTGGTGAAGCGTTGGGATTATTTTTTGGAAGAAGAAATGAAATTCCAAAGAAACTGCTTTGCACTTTTTTGAAATTATCTATTATTTGAGTATTGAAATCAAGATTTGAACTTATGATAAAACCTAGGTATTCAATTTGACATGTCTCGGTGAGGTCAGTACCATTTAAGTTAAAGATAGTGTTAAATAGACCTTTGCCAGAGTTAACTATATGAGTTTTTTTGGAGTTTTATATAAAGTGTTATTAGTAAAGTTTTATATACTTCAGTTCTCAAGCTAAGTAAGCGTAAGAATGATTATATAAAAAAAATTTCAAAACTGAAGCACTTATAATTTATATTGTAATATTAATGCGACATCTTTTTTTACGAAGAAAAGTTTATATTTTAATGATCAATATATAATATATAAAATAAAGATAAATTTGATAACACATATTGTGTAATCAAAAGATTTTTTTTTATAAAACTTTAAATGAAACTTTGATCACAAAAGTTTTTTCCTTAATTTCAATTTTTATTTTTTTGATCACATATTGTGTGATCATCGATTTGGTGATCAGTATTGTTCACAAAACCAGCATTATTAAAAAGAACACATTTTTTGTGAACAAGTGATCACATATTGGACAAGACCCCAATTTTGGTTTTTAAATGATCTGTTTTAGCACTTTACATTGAAGTTTTTGAAGGTCAGATGAAATTTTTTGAGTCAAGCATAGTAACGGAATGAACTCATAGTCAAATTGGGAACGAATTAAGCTTTCGAAAATAATTTTACAAATTGACAAAGAGTTTTTTGCATAAGATCTTTGATTCTGCGTATGAGATTGATCTTGAACCACACTTTGATGTTAATATTTTTGAATAGTTTCTTGACATAGCACAGTTTAGGATCGAATTGAATTCCTAAAAAGGTTGGAATGGGCTCTAGAGATATAGGATGTTTGTCTTTTAGTAATTTAAGCTTGTATTTGATGATCTGTAAAATAGTTGTAAAAATTTGACATAAATTTATTAAGTTATTCTCTATATGATCAGGGGATCTTGGACACCATGGGAGGATTCTGAAATCATGCCCTATAAACTAGTCTTTCACCCAGTTGGCTGTGTGTGCAGTTGGGCCATTGTTGATGTTGGAAAATCCACTCTTGGTCAGGCTCGATTGAAATTTGTACAAATATTATTAATATCACTAGAAAAATATATAGGCGCACTAACATGTTGATTAATTTTGAAATTGAAAAAAAAAACATCACAACCTAATTATGATTATTGTCTACTTGGACTTGAATTTTTTTTCTCTTTGCTTATGCATCATTAAAAATAAAACTATTTTTAAATTATTGATCAAAATTTTTAAAAACATGCAATTAACTTATTTTCTAATTTAATTTTATTTCAAGTTGCTGGCTAAATGAAAAATATCAGATATATGCTTTTGTACTTCCTTGTTTTTTACTAATTTTTCTCAACATGTTTATGTTTTGTCTGGTTTTCAGAAATCTAATAAAAACTATCAAAAATCGTAGAAAATATTCGAATATAAGAAACGAAAATGATATTAGATCTTGGAAAAAAGAGATGATATTCTTAGTATCTTGCTTTATAACAACTCGTAAGTTTTAATTTTAAAGTTGAATATATTTGAATATATTATTTTGTTATAATAAAAATTAAGAGCTTACATGGCTAGTTGGCATATTTGTAATGATACCAACAGTTCAATGGATTCATTATTTTGGAGCTTTTTTGTTCTGTTGTCTAAATGCTTCACAAGGATTTCATATATTTATGGTTTTCATTGTAATATCTAAACAGAGAAGATCAAGATTATGCCAAAAAATCAAATTCGGTGCTGAGTATTTGAATTTGTCTTTGATAAAATGATAAAAATTAAATTTCATAGTTTAAAAATAATAAGATTTTTTAATAATTATTATTTATTTATTTGTATCTCTGTACCGAGTTTAAGCTCCTTCAGATTAAAAATAAAAAAAAAGTAAAAATAATATAAGTTAAAAACTAGAGAATTTTAAAATTAAAATTTGATAAATTAAGATTGAGAGTAATAAAATACATTTTTTATATATTGGATGGTTCAGGGAAAAAAGAGGAAATAGTAAGGAAACAATTACACAATAATTTAGTATTCCATATCCAAAAAGTTTTCGAATCATTTAATAGAAAGAAAAAAGTATCAGTGGCTTTTCAAATTGAAAATAAAGATTTCGATTGAAAAGTCTTGCTCAATGATTTTTTTTTACTAAAAACAACAAAGAAAGTTCTTTGTTTAATTGAAGGATTTATGGGATTGGATCTACTCTAGATTATTCTTTCCCTTGTCTTAACTCTCTTACAGACTAATATAAAAAGATTAGAAGTAATCCAAAACTACTGACAGTCTTAAATCGACTTTTTGAGTTGAGTGAGAGATATGCTAGGGCAGAGCTGAGACACTCTGTTCCGCTAGTTGTTAGACTGAGAAAAAGTTTTTTTTTAAAATGCCACTTAATGTGACTGAACGAGAAAATTTTCGAAAAGCAGTTAAAAATATGATTTCACGAATGAAAAAATCTGATCTTGTCACGCATTTACAAAGCAAGGAATTGCTCGAAGTACCATATATAATACAATCAACCGTATTCAAAATGAAGGGTCGACAAAAGATAATAAGAGAACGGGTCGTCAAAGCACCTGGATAGCTGCAAGGAAGAAAAAACTGAAAAGATTGACCAATAACCGAACTGAAGTGAGTCAAAGGCGTCTAGCAAGAAAATTTAATGTCCATTAAAGAACAGTTGGTCGACAATTAAGAAAAATGGGTATAGCATATCGAAAAAGTGAAAAAACGCCAAAATATAGTGTCGTACAGCATGAGAAAGCCAAGAAATTGAGTAAAAAACTTTCAAATATGCTATATCGCTCACCATGTTCACTTATTTTGGACGACGATAAATACTTAACTTTTTTGGAAGACAACATGCCGGAAATTACACAAATAACAAGTCTTCTTGTCCGGACAGTGTTCGCTTTACTGGAAAAGAGAAGTTTCCAGAGAATGTGTTTGTTTGGATAGCCATATCCGATTGAGGAATGTCAAAGCCACTCTTTCGAACATCAAAGTCGGCTGCCATCAATTCCGATATCTATATCGACGAATGCTCAAATAAACTACTTCTTCCATTTATACATAAGTATCATCTAGACTTTGACTATGTTTTTTGGCCTGACTTAGCATCTGCTCACTATTCAAGGGACTGCATTACACGAATGGACGAAAACGTAAATTATCTGGCCAAAGACATCAACCCACCAAATGTTCCTCAAGCACGTCCAATTGAAAATTTTTGTGGTTGTTTAAATCAGAAAGTATATGAGGGAGGTTGGCAAGCCACAACTGAGCAGCAGCTGATAAGCCGAATTGAGTTGAAGTTGAAGGAATTCGACTTAAATTTTGTGAAATCCCTTATGACGGGGGTCAAAGCAAAGCTATTAAAAGAAAAATCAATACGAATTTAATAAGAAAAATCGGCAACGTTGGAGTTTTTTCTTTATTTAAAAATCGTAATTCTATTAAAAAAATTAATTCTTTACCTTTTAAAAAAACCATAACTTAATATCACTTTTAATTTTTGTCTGTTTACTAATGCCTAACCCGTTAATTGCTACCTTACTATTTCTCTTTTATTTCTCTTCTCTTTTTATTTACTCTTTTTTCCCTGAACCATCAAATATATAAAAAAAATAATAACAGGGAATCACCTGAGGTAACTAATTGACCTTAATTTTCACTTTTTTATTATCTGATAATTGAACGTTAATTAATAAATAAAATATGACTCTTTTTATAATTGGAAATTTTTAAAAAATTTTTTAAAAAATAAATCAGCATTTTATTTAAAAATAAAAAGAAAATAGATTTCAATTTCAAAAAAAAAATATTTATTAGATTCAAAATTTTCAATTAAATACTAAACTAACTTTGAAAAAAAAAATATTTTATTTTTTTAGACAGAAGTTGTTCTTTTAAAATCACGCCGTTTATGTGTACATTCGCGCATATTTGGTGTCAATGGTGAACTTAAATGGCCTAAATTAATTTGATAATCATACGGATTTTTAACTAACAAGTGTCTATTCGCGGAATGATTAAGAAAATTTATTCGACTTGGACGCCCTGGTCCTGTGAACAAATGATCTCTTGGCATCATCACAGCCTGTTGATAATCACACTCATAATTTGTGGGCACATAAAAATAAGCATCAGTGAGCGATTTATTTTTTATTAGCAAAGGCTTGTTGAGACGAATTTGATGCGTTCGACTGGTTAAATTTCGCGTTGTATCATTTGGCTTAATGTTGTACTCATGCTTAGCCGATTGGATTCGGATTTTATTGCAAGGTGGAGATATTGGCGAGCGAGTTGTGAACGGGTTGAGAATAGGCGCCGGGGGCAGCATTTCTTTGTCAAGTTTGTAAAATTTGAACTTAAGCTCGTTTTCGTCTAATTGTCGATTGGACAATGTATTTATTTTTGTCTGATATTCGGAAGTGTCTGATGAGGACGATTCGATAAAATGAGAGGTCGAAGAGGAACTGCAGTGGTGAGAGGACTCGGTAAGTGAAGACTCCTCGATATTTTTGGCTGATGTGGACAAATATTTTTTGTTCATGACTTGAAATTTGTCTTTTTTGTAGCCAGGCTTATGTCTGGCCTGACTCAGTGGTGGAATAGTGAGCCTCGTTGTCTCATCCGAATCGTTGACTATTTTTATCTCGGGCTTTTGCTCAGTGCGCTTTTCAATGTCCGTAAGTTTAATTACTTGAGGAATTACCGGAAATTTGGAATTCTCTGGAGGAATTTCGTTTTCGTTGCCTTTAAATCTGTATTTACGATGGTAGTCAACATACCAATAAATGTTGCAAATACCATTGAATTCCTGCATTAGAAAAGAGCCAACTGCAAAGAAAAAAGAGTATCCGTAGTTGTAGACAAATGGTGACTCGTCATCCTTCGATCTGACTGTGGTTAGTTTGTTGTCCACAGCACCATTAACAGCTGCGATGAATACGATTAGAGCAGTCAATGAGGCAAGACCGGCAAATATGAACAAGCAGCCGGAGAGAAAAAACAAATAGTGAAGTTTTTGTCTTATGTAAGCATAGGTGTGAAGTATAACTGATGACAGCATTAGAACTAGAGATATGGCAACTGGAACTATTGAAACTCCCACTTGTTCTATTGAATTAATTGTTGATTAAAAAAAAATATATATATTTTTTATTCATTTTTTTATTCAAGATGAAACATATATTTTTGAACAAAATCAATGTAAAGTCACGATCACTAAATAAATGAAAAATAATAGCCTCTGAAAAAATAGTAAATAAATACTTGACAATTACTAATTATCTGAAGGAGCTAAAGGTCGATACACAAATATAAATCAGCTCAGTGTGCTGGAATATCTTGACCTTCCTTCGCGGAAATTATGAAAAGTTTGATCAGAAAAATACCTCCTTATGCAAACAGCTTAATAATGTGGAGAAAAAGACTCATATTGATGTTTTGGATTATAGTTCGAAGACTTCTCTAGCAATAATTGATCATTTATTTATTGAGGAAAATCGTGGTCTAGTTGATTCAGTGAAATTTATTGTTTCCCAAATCAAATTAAATATGGAATTAAGACTAAACTACTATAATTTTTTTTATTTATTAAATGATCTGCTAAAGATAGATTTTTATATATAATTGTGTCTTATTTTAATATATCTTTTCTCTTAGGTATAAACTCATCTAGTTAAATTAATAATTGTAAAAAAGACTTTAATTTGGTTATATTTTTTTTTTTTTTTTTTTTATTTTATATAATACTTCAGTTTGTCCATGGGACTTAAACTTTAAATAAATAAATAAATAATTATTGTTTAATTAAAAAAATTCTAATTGATAAATGAATGAATGAAAACCAAGTCTGTAAAAGAGAAAATGTATCTCTCTTAAAGTCAAGATAGAAATTTTAAAAAAACATTCTGAACAAATAATAACTAGTTTACAAAGAGCGTATCTCATTGCTTTCCACGTGTAACATATCCCATCGGGAGAAACTGAATTTGGCACTCAGAGAATCTAAGGCTTATTAGCAACACAATCGCAAAGCTTGAATGGATAGTAAAATTTTTAAGAAATAGATTCTCAAATGGAATAAGCAGCTAAAAGCTGAAGAACATTTTTTAGCTAAAAAAGATGATAATTCTAATGCAATTAATTTATTATCTAATATTGAAATTTTTAAAATTATCAAACAGCCATCCGTAACCGATTTTTTTCAAAATAATTAACTTTTTGTTGTTTTTTTTTCCGCATTTTTAATTTTTAACTTTAATTCTTCTAAATCAATAAAATTTAGTTTAAATTTTTTGTTATCCCTATCCGTTTTATATGAGAATATCGGTATAACAAATACCAAATTTTCTTTTTTAATATTAGAACAAAATAGTAACCAGTAAAATTCATCCACTTGAAAAATTCTAGAGTAAAATAAAAGATGCAGTTTTTGCAACGCAAATGTTAGAAAATTTTGCCAATAATTAAGAGAACATTTAATTGATGATGAAAAAATTGCATTATTATAAAATACTTATAAATAAGCGCAGTTTAAATAAATTTTTATTTTTGTTAAGATTTTTTTGGGGAAAAAACAAGCAAAAGCCATTTTTCGATGGACTTGTGAGGGAGGATGTAGTAAAAACTAGAGGAATTTACGTAAAACATTTCTATGAAAACAAACAATTTTTTGATATAATGGTCAATAATGAAAAAGAACCTAAAGCAAAATAAGTTTATTCAATAGTAAAACCTTTAGATGATCGTTAGAATAATCGCTCAAGATGAGTTTACTTTCAGATATGAAGAGGTTCAGACTGAACGATGCATACACCATCAAAACAGTCGATCCTAATTTACTAGTTGAACTTAATGATGAAGACCGGTATGAAGCAGTGAGGAATGAACCTTGGCTAGAAACACAAAAATACTCAATGAAATAGCACTTTTAAAATCACAAAAAAAAGGGAAATTTTATTCATTTAACTTTATTTCAAAATTAAAATAACTAATTAAAAATTTTAATCCGATAGGAATTTTCTAAACTTATTTATCTACATTTTGATACCAATAACATATAGGCTTGATAGGGTCTCGGGCTCAATCATTAAGCCGAAGCGCAAGCAACTTTCAAAAATCTAGCTTTCTATTTTTTCGATAACTTGGTCCAAGAATGGCAAAATGAAAATAATTTTACATTTATACATTTTCATATTTTTAGATTTTTTGTGCAATATTTAAGAAATTTTTTAATTTTTTTGTCTACCAAATAATTTGAGAGAGTTTTTTTAAATTTTCTGAAAAATTGCACAAAAAATCTAAAAATATGAAAATATATAAATGTAAAATTATTTTCATATTGCTCCAAGAATTAGATAAAAGCAAAAAAATTTGAGATCTATTTTAACGCTAAATTCGTTTTCTATATTCGAAATTTTCCTTTATTTACTTATTTTCAAGTTATTTCAATTTTAGTGAAAAAAAATTGCTTTTGGTGCCCGAGGCTTAGATCCCAGGGTAGTGTAATATATTTTTTAAAATTTTAGGGTAAAAAAGGACGCTTAATGACATAAAAAATTTTTTTTTTCTCTGAAAAATCAAATTAAACACCGATTCGGCAAAATGAAAATAATTTTACAATTATACATTTTCATATTTTTAGATTTTTTGTGCAATATTTAAGAAATTTTTTAATTTTATTTTTGTTTATCAAATAATTTGAAAGAGTTTTTTTAATTTTCTGAAAAATTGCACAAAAAATCTAAAAATATGAAAATGTAAAAATGTTAAATTATTTTCATTTTGCCACCGATTCGACTTTATAGTGCATCCGCCTTTAATTGTGAAGAGTTCTAAACTTTGAGCTGGTTGCAGGTGGTTGCAGATTTTTTTCTGAACTATTTGAACGAATGCATGTTTCATTTCAAAAAAAATATTTTCCTTTAGTCTTTGTTTCTTCAAGATAACTCTTATATACTTAAAATATATAAATAAATAGAGTACTGTATTTTAGTGACATGTTATTCAATATTGAGCACTTATTTAAAAAAAAATAAAAAATAATTTTTAATGGCATGTAATGAAAACCAAAATTATTAAAAAAAATTTATAAAATTACTTATGAAATGCTGTTAAAAATGTAAATGTTGATTTTCAATTTTTGGGATTTGGGGAATTCTGGGCTTATTTTATTTATCAATAAAAGATAAATTACAGTTTTAAAAGGTTTATTGGAATCCGAAGTGAAGTTAAAAAATAATGGTTTAAATACTAAAAATATAAAGTTTAACTGCAGAAAAGAAAGAAACTGAACGTGTTTGTAAAAGGACTGGTGAAAAGAAAGGAAAGAAATTTAATAAAGTTGTGACTAAATCACAACAGAAAATTAATTTTGATATAAATCTAAATGTCATTAAAGTCAGAAGTTTTTTATCAAAAAAAAAATTTTTATTTATTCATTCACATGTCATAAAAGTAGAATTCCGTTGCTTTTAAAATCAGTGTTCATTTTTTACTTACATGTCATAAAATTCAGATAATTACGTTAGATAGACTTTAATAGACATAAAAGAATAATGGTTTATATTCTGAAGATTAGTTAACTATTGCATTTTATTTATTTATTTATTTAATTAAAGTTTAAGTAAAATAATAAAAGTTAGAAAAAAAACGCAAAATTTTTTGATTCGCTCTAATAAATTTTTTAAAAAATTCTTACTTTTTAGAGTGTCGGTAACTCTGGTGTCTGAATCCGAATTTTGAAAATATTTTATATTTTCACATTGTTGTTGTTTAGATCCATCTAATAAACTTAATTAAGTTTAAAGATTAAAAAAAATATTTACACATAATTACCAGTGATGCGGCACATTCTCCATAATCCAAAATTAGCAGTTATTGTGCCAAGCGGAAGGTGGTAGATGCTTTTGGATGAGTTTTTACCCGGTGAGTTAATGGGCACTGAAGTAGTTACTTTCTCTCTGAGGCCTTGAATGGGATCAAACCTTTCCACAGACTCGATCCAATTGATGGTCAGGATACTTATAATCATTAACAATGGTGACACATAGGCGCTTATTGACAATCCAAAAAATAGAAGCCTATGCTTAATTTGGCCCATTTAAAACGACGTTTTTCATTTAAATGATGCGTCAAGATAATTAAAAACAAATTTAACAACAACAAAAAAATTAACTCAACTAGTAATTACTATCTTCAATCATCAATCTAGGAAATTTAATAACTTAGTTTCAGTTTCGGATTACTCGCAAAAATGCGATAAATTTAACTCATTAATTTAAACTATTTGTAAAAATTGAATATAAAAATTTGAATAAATTGAAATAAATTTCCAATAAAACTAATTTCTAAAATAGCTAATTAATTGAAGAGGCTATATATTTGTATAGTTGTTATGATTCAATAGTTAGTGTAATTAATTAATAATAGTTTTTTTAGAAAAGTCCTTAAGGAAAAATGAAATTGAAGTCCAATTGGGACAACAATATCGAATTTATAATCAGGCGACTCTTTTAAAAAGTCTCAAACTAAACTTTGGAGTACTTTTGTTTTTTTCAAAGACTAGAAATGTCTTTTTCTCGTTCAGTTGAATAGTTTTTATGATTTAAATTAAATTTTAAAATAAAATTTAAGAAATAAAGATTAAAATTAAAATTAAAAATTTCTAAATATAAATAAATTGCAGAAACATTTTCATTTTTATTAGAAAAAATTTGGAAAATAATTTGATCATTTTTTAAGCATAAGGAAGTTCCATATAGAACGCTTTGGTAATGAAAAATCAAAACCGGTACCTAGCTCTTAGGTATGCCACAACGATCAGTATTAGGTCAACTTTTTTTTCTTATTTATGAAAATGACCTTCCTTTTCTGTTAAAAAAATTTGACATTAAAATGTTTGCTGATGACACAACCATTAATTTTTCCGATAACGATTTAGAGAGTGTATTACTAAATTTTCATTTGTTTTTTAATAGCTTAAATGAAGGCTGTTTTTGTAATAAGATTAAGATTGATATAAATTGGTCCAAAACATTCTGTATTATTCTGTTTTCCAAATAAAACTAGTAATAATCCTGAAATGGTAAATTTAATCATATAAAAGATAGAAATTAACATAGCTTCATAAGTTTGGAAAAGAAGATAAGCGCCTTCTCATAATCTAAACGAAAAGAAAAGGGGTCTGAATAAAGACTAAAGTAAAAATAACAACACAATGTTGGAAATCATTGATCTAATAGCTTGAATTAAAGTTACTTGACCAAATTGTTCAAATTAATTCCGAATGGATGATGAGAACTATTTTACTTCATTTATTCATCAATAAATGATTAGCACTCAAAGGCCTTTATTTGTTTTTTATTCAATAAATTTAATCATTTTTTGTATTTTTTTTCAATCATATCTTAAATCAAAAATATTATAAAATTATTTTTAAAATCATTTTGTTTTCATTGAAAAAAAGTAAAAAAAAAAAAGAGACTAACAAAAAGGGTTAGTGTTAAACATCGTTTTTTTTTTAACTTCAAATTTGATCCAAAAATTTTGGATCGCTTGGCTTCAAATAGTACATCTGATTCATATATCATCGAAAATGGAAATTTTATTTATTGGTCTATGTAAAGTGATAAAATTTTTTTTCTAGACTTCTTCTTAACAAAATATTTTGCTGTCTGGATTGTAAACTTTACAATTGAAGCTAATAAATCTAAAAAAAGACTCTGCACATGTCAAAGTTTCCTTAAAAAAAATTGATTTTGCATTGACTAAACTTTAAACTTTAATTTTTTTATTTTATTCTAGTGATCAATGCACAATAAAAACAGGGGTCTCAAAACGATCAATTTATTAGACCACTTCTTTTAAGTATTTTCATTAGTGACATGGCAAAAACAAATAAACTAAATTGCCTATAATTTCTTCTTTTTGCAGACGATATGGCAACTTTTATTTTAATGCCATCTAGCTGTCTTAAATACGATGAAGTGTTGAGATAAACATGAAAATATATCTCTGCATTAAATTCTTTAACTAAAATTTCTTGGAAGATACTAAAATTTTAATGCGAAAATTTCATGAATTTTTTCATCTTAAACATGTTTTAATCAAAACAAATTTTCATTCTAATTTTTAAATAATTAAAAAAATGAAAAAAGATATTTGTCTATTTTTATATTGAGATTTTTGGTGCTAAATTAAAACAAATTATTGAAATGATCATGAAGTATCTTAAAAAGATCAATTTTGCTAAATAAATTTTTTTAGCTTAAACCATTTTATTTAAACGATTGTTTTAAGAATAGTTATCTGATCTTGAAACAAAATAATGATCAATCTATTAGAAAAATTAAATAATTAGAATCGAACTCTTGGTTTATTTAGTTAAGAAGCTTTTCAAAACAGAATTCCTGTCTTAAGTAGAAAGATTATTATTAAAATTTGTAAAGCGAATTCTAACAATGCTTGTAAACGTGTAAAGTGGTTGAATTAGTGTTCAAGTGAATTTTTCTCTAAATTGTTTTTATAACCCCTTAAGTTTTTATTTCTAAAAAATAAAAATTTATCTTTTCTTTTCTATCTTAAGCATATATTAACCACTATTTTCAAGTAATATTTTGTTTATTTAAATTAAAAAAACATCCAAATGATTCTTTTGTATTCTATTAATAATTTTATCAAAACGGATTTATCAAAAATTTACAACCATGAATTAAATTAATTTTCACACATGCAGTTTTTCTTTCAAAAATTTAATTAAATAGCTATTAATGGGTTAATTATTCCATTATAAAAAAACTCTTCATTTAATGTATAATTTTTATTTGAAATTTTAAAATACACATATAAAGTAATTAACAGACATAGTACTTTTAAACACGGTATCTACAATGCCATTTATATTATTCAATAAACTAAACTAATTTTAATAAAAAAAAATCAAAAATTGAAAATTTAATTTTAAACCGGTTCAATGATGTTGAAAGAAAAGAAATATACTTATTTTGTAAAAAAGTATAAAATTTTTTTTGGTAACACAATTAAAATTCCTGAAAAACTTATTTTAATTCATATCAATGTGTTTAACACTAGAACTTTTTGAAAAATTAAAACTTTGATTTTATCACATATAAATAAAATTTTAAAAAATGATCTTTATAAGCTAAATATCTTTATTGTAATTTTTAGAAAATTAATAAATTTTCAAAGAAAATGTTTAATTTATTTAAATTTTTTTGAGAAATCAGCCGGGCTTTCTAGTGTTAAAAAAGTTTCTAAATTGCTTGCCGATTCTTATAACTCTTTATTACAGATGTATACGAACTCTAAGAGATGACTTTGACAAACAAGAACTCTACAGATTAAATAGGCCATCTTCACAAGATAAAATTCATATACGAATAGAAGAACAACCATTTGCACAATTTGCAACAAGATGCAACAAGATGTTCGAGGCAAAAATAGGATTCAAAACACACATGAGAAGATGTAAAACAACACTAAAT
>PJRA01000297.1:157608-177075 GCA_016987375.1 Brachionus koreanus
ATAAAATTAAAAAATTTCTTAAATATTGCACAAAAAATCTAAAAATATAAAAAATGTAAAAATGTAAAATTATTTTCATTTTGCAATTTAAAAGACAAAATTTTTTCACTTTTTTTTTGAAGCTAAAATTTAAAAAAATAATATGATAAACATCGTTTGAAAATATTTTTAATAGAGTTTGCTGAGTTTGATTTATTGTGGCATTAAGTTTCGGTTTACATTTGGCTTGATTTATTTTTCGGAAACAATTTTTCCTATTTTCTAGCTATTATACAAACTAAAAACTCTCAACAAGTATCTAAAAAAATAATTATTTTACATCAAAATTTTAGTTATGAAAAAAATTTCTCCTAAGATTTTCCAAGTTTAATAAGTATCACATCCTTTGACAAATTTAAGAAGAAATTTATTCATTTTGGTTTCAAATAACGTTGGATTTAACAGTCACAATGTCAAACAGCTAATCAATAGTGGTTAATTAAGAGGCCTATTTAAATGCATATAACTTTAATAAACCTTAAGACTTGATTAGCAATTTAAAAAATGTAAATTTCTGTTTCTATCTTTCTTAGACCTGAGAATATTCATTAATTATCAGCCAAGAGATAATTTTGCTCTCGAGTTTAACTTAACCATTTTTGCCCAAATTATGCTGATTTAAAATGCGCAATGAAAAAAATTGCTCGAAAATCGATAGATAAATTTTATTTTATCCTGAAAATAAACTTAAATAAAATATTTAATTCTACATTCTAATGATAAAGCTTATACAATTAATGCCTTGCGGGATAAAATGACTTTTTAATTATTTTTTTTCATGCGGTAATTTAAAATAGCATAAAAGGAAAAAATGATGCTTTTGTTTCAATTAGGCCTCACAATACTAGAATCACATAAACAAAGCAACAATTGATTTTTTATTAAACAATAAAATTATTAATATGCAAATAAACTATTGAGACATTTTATTAAACGAATAGGTTTTTGTTTTGTTTTTTTCCAGGCGACGTTAGACGAATATGCCTTTAGATTTGAGATCCTTAATAGATAAAATGAAAACAAAGCAGGCATTGTTAGAGTTAGAGAAATAAATTTTTGCAAAATTAACATGATTTATTGATTTATGCTACAAACTTAATTCTAACAAAAAGATGATTTCAAGCATAGTTTCCGATAAAACATGACAGCAGTTCAAAATTAATAACTTTTGATAATAGCTAAATATTTGTCTTGTTACTTAGAGACTTAATTTGACTTAGAGAAATATTTTTTATTCAAATTGACATCAGCATATTTTTATCGACTCTGACTTAATCAATACATCGTCAAATAAAATATCGAGATACTTCAATTTTAAAATTTGTCTATTAAATTAGCTTATTAAATACTCATGGTTAGAATGAATTAAAAAAAATAGAAAAGCAATTCAATTTAAAATGTCAAAATTTATAAAAAAATTTTTTTGAAAAACATCTCTTTTATTAGTAACAAAAAAAAATTTTTCAGTTAAATAGAAATAGTGTGACAAAAAAGACAATCAAATAATCAGTTGGATTTGATTGTTATTTTTCATTCTTTGAATCAGCTTTTCGCAGGCGACCTCTGCTTCTTTTTTGAGCATGACCTCCTTTATAAGACCTTCCAAGACTTTACAGAGAATACAAGTCAACGAGATCGGTCGATAATTTGAAGGTTGTAATCTGTTTCCACCTTTATGAAGTGGAGTGACGTAAGCCTTTTTCCATATGTTTGGTAATGTACCACTCTCAAAAGACTTGCGAAAAATAACGCATAAAGGAAATGAAAAAGCTTTAGCGCAACTTTTTAAGACTAAACTATTTATCATGTCCGGTCCCATGGTCTTATTTGGGTCCAAATTTTCTAGTTTCTCGGTTATTTTTTTAATACTAAACTTTCAACTGGATCGGGATCACATATTTTACTGGTTTTGAAAGAAAATTGCGGAAAATTTGAATTAATATCCTGATTAAAAACTGATTTAAAGTAATCATTTAAGCAATTCGTAATCACTGTGGGATCCGTCGTAATGCTATTTGAGCTCATAATGTTTAGTGCTTTAATATAATTATTTACGGACATTTTTCCATTAATATAATTATACACGAGCTTTGGATTTCTTTTAGCGTTTATTGCCAAGTTATTTTCATATCTCCGCACAGCCTCTTTAATTGCAATTTGACATTCTTTATTTATGCGCCTATATATAGTTTCTTTTTCGGTTGACCAACCACTTGTCATATATGCTTGCCATGCTGAATACTTTTTACGACTAATTTTTCTTAAATTTTTATTTAGCCATGGCTTATGTTTTTTATCGAAACACCTTTTTGGAACAAACATGTCTACAGCCAAACTATAAAATGATCTAAATTTCTCAAACATTTGATCCACTGTCAACTCCGACAAAATTTGATCCCACTTTAAACCATTAAAAAATCGTTAAAAAGACTCGAAATCACCCTTTCGGTAATTAAATGATGAAGAAACAAACCTTGTACCTCTTTCATTCATTGATTTAAGCTCATAACTCCAGGTTAGTGAGTGATGACCCCTTTCTAAAGAACCAAGTGGCGGACCATGAGTTATATTATAAATTCGCTCGGTACATTCTGTGATTACTAAATCTAAAATACTTTTTGAGTTATGTCTCGACACTTGGAAAGTTGGATCCCTAACATTTTGTGCGAAAAAGCAGTCATCAAGCGCTTCCAACAAAGAATATTCAAATGACTGATTATCTAGTGGACAATTATTAAAAGCTCCAGGATTCCACTCAATATTCGGACAATTGAAATCTCCACACAACAAAATTCCAGTGTATTTTGATCGGCTCATTATTTGATTTGATCTTGTAATACTTTCTATTAACTTTTTAGTATTACAGTGCGCTGGCGGCCTGTATAGGCAACCTAATAATATAAGCTCACTTGGCACTTCTAAACCACACCACTTTTGCTCTACATCCACGTCATTTAAGGTAGTGTCCAAAATCTCAAAGGACTTAAGGTTTTGCTTTACAAAAATACAGACACCACCTCCTTTTCGGTCCTTTCTGCAATTACTATACAAATCATAGCCATTTAATGGAGGGCTAAAGGACTCAGTGAACCATGTTTCAGTTATAAACAATATATCAAAATTACCGTCTTTGACAATAGACATAGACATTAGACATTAGAGTCTTTGACATAGAGATGTAGCATTCGTGTAGAAGCATTTTAAATTTGAAATTGCTGAGATTCGATTTAGTTTGGGGCTTTTTAACTTGGCTTGAGACTTGTGACTTTTTAAACAACTCTGGATTTAAATAACATAAAATAAAATTTAAACTATTATAATTTTTGAGAAGAAGTACATTTATTCACTATGACTTAATATATTTTTTATTGTATTTTATTTTAACTCTTTAATTTTAGTGTTATTATTTGACACTAAAATTCTTTTTATGCATTCGGACACTTAATTTTCTGATAATAGCTAAAGAGTTCAAATTTTCTTAAGTATTCATTAATAACAAAAGGATCTTCATGTACAATACACATAGTAGACGAGGATGAAATATAAAATATAATATAATTGATTATTTTCTTATTATTTTGTGTTATAAAACAGCAGTCAATTGCAACCTCATAGGATTAAAATAATAAGCTAAATTCGTGTTTTTTTACCCAAACATAACTAATTAAATTATTAAAGGAATGATATACTTGGAAATTGAAGAATTTAGAATAATAAAAGAATAAAATAATTTGACAATGAAAAAATACTCTTGATAGGATCAAGAGTATCAGAGAAATTCTGTATAATTTCTGTAATGTACTAGATTACAAAAGCTCAAAATTAAATTTGTTAATTATTATTTTCTTATATGCTTTTTTTCTATAAATTTTATAGATTAATTTTTAAATAAAAAAAATGAATTTGAATAAAAATAAACAATTAAATAAACCAATAAAAACTTTAATAAAAAAATTAAAAAAATCCAAATTCAAGTTTTAGTCATAATTTTTACATTGAAACATTTTTGCATGACATTTTTAACTGCATTTTAACTCTGCTTTATGACAGTAGAATCTCATCGTTGTATACTCTCAAGTACAAGAAAATATTAAAAAGCCTTGCCTCTGGCCTACTTTGAGAAGTCTTACTGCTTCTCTTGTGCTAACTTTAAAATAAGATTTAAAATTATTTTCGTAGCTTATTTTATTAGTGTTTATTTTTTAGTGCGTCCTCTTTTTCCTGGAGGTTTATTTGAAATTATGTTTGTGATTATAATTGATGAAATCGGTTGAATGAACATAGGATTATTATTGTTATTTCACTCAAATCTACAAAATATTAATGTTGTGGGCTCTAAAGCTTGAAGAACATCGACTTTTATGTTTTCATTACTATCATCTATGTAGTGTTAGATTTACAGGTCCTGTTGAATGTCGGTGAACTAATGCCATCTTTGCTTTTTTGTTCCTTTCTCGCTTTGTATCCGTTTCAAATTTCAAATCAAGAGATCGAAATTTGCACAACCCAAGATTACATAAAGCAAAGCATTTAATTCTTGGACATAATCTTCGAATGAAAAAATTGTCCTTTGCATTTTGACTTTGTTGCTCATATTCTACTTTAGTCCATGAAAACTTGCTATTATTTGCTGATTCAAGTTGAGTCTAACCGTCAATTTATTGTCTAAATTAAATTTGCTACTTGATGAATAATTTATCTACCAATTTAGGTACTTTTTAATTAATTTAGCTGCGAATACATTAAATAAGCTACTAAATATTTTATTTTGCTTTTATTTACTTAGCTACTTTTTTCATTCAAATAGCTAAAAATATAATTAAATTAGCTAATAATAAAAATACCAGCCTTTAATAAAATCCCCCTTTTTATCCATTGGTTTGAATTCCTGATTGAATTCAGTAACTAAATTAGTTTTCTCGATACAATTGCATGCACAAAAGTATCAAGGACCCCTATTATAGAACCCTTTTTCTTTGAGGGATATCTACAGAAAATTAAAAAGCTTTTAATTATAAAGCTCGTTTCTTACCTATTAAATAATGCATAAAATATTTCGAACTTTGGCCATACCAGGGTCGTTAATTTTTAATTTAATTTTCAACATTAAAGGAAAATATTATTAACATTCAAATGATTAAATTTTCTTTTTTATTTGGACTATGAATAGATGTTAAAAACCTTTAAAAGATTTAAGACCAAGTTTAAGGAGAAGAATCAGCATTTGAGTCTAGCCAAATAAGATGATTCAATAGACCAAAATTTTATTGACTAGGATAAATTTTTTGTTATTTATTTTACAAAAATCATAAACAGCCATGAATTAAATAAAAAAAAAATTAGTTAATATTGTTTACAATAATTATTTTAAAATCATCATTTTCTTCGTCATAATTTTGAGATTGATCAAAAAAGTAATCTCTATTGATAGAATATCTTCTACTTGTTCTTGGTGCATTCGAATCCCAACTAGCATCCCAATTATTTGACTCATTGCCCAGGATGCTATTGTACTGCTTTGTGGATGTTGAAGAATTAAAACTCGATGAGTTAATTAAATACTGACTTGTTAGCATAAATTCTTTACGAAAGAATTTACGCAAGAAAACAAAATAGACCAGAGGACCATAGAGAGTAAAATAGATGAATGTTGTCAAATTTAAAATGCAAAGTCCGTCCACATTATCACCTATGTTCAGATAGACAAGCAATGAGCCTATTGATTGTAATAAGCATATCAGGCCCAAAAATAGACAATATAGATAAAAAGCACGATTCACTTGAAAAAAAAAATTTAAACCAAATTCTTAATATTCTTTATATCTAAACCTACTTGGTAGAGGAAATTTTTCTTTTAATTTAGTAAAAGGAAGTATATAAATTACAAAATAAATCTGAAAAAAAAAAATTATTTAAATTCTTTAAATTAAACAAAAATTTACTAATGTAAATATTGTGCTAGAGGCAAACCAAAATATCATTCCACCTAGACCGAACAGGTCGTAATAATGCGAAGTTTTATCAACTACTTCATAGTGTTTATCTGGGAATAAAAATTCCAAAGAAGCCTTTAATAAAATATTGAATAAATTTTTTTTTGCATGTATTTTTTTACTTGAATTGAAATATACAATAAGGAAATTGGCATGGTCAGTGATACAATTCTGAGTATGCTTTTTTGGCTTTCAAGTCTTGCAAAAAAAATGCCAAAAAATACTACTGATAGCTCGGTACCCAACTGACTGAATCTTATTATCAACCATGCAATCTTAAAAAAAAACCGTCTAACAAAAATACTAAAATTATTAGCTTCACATACTTTGTTGATAATTTGTCCTTTAAAATCATTCGGCTTTATAAATATACTTATTAAACATCGACATATAGACAAAATTGACAATGCTAAAATCTAAAAAAAAATATAACTTTTTTTTTTTGCTTTATTTTTTTTTACCATCTGATAAAACACTTTTATTATGGGCAAATTTAATTTTTTTAATTTTTGATTCATTTGAATTCTTTTGGCTAGCAAAAAAATGGTAAATATCACATTGGGTACAAGTAACAAAACATCCCATAACAAAAGCCTTTGTTTAAACAAATAATCAAAACAAAACATAAAAGTATTAATAGATATACCCTTTGGTTAAAGTGTAAGTTTGAATGCGTAGACAGAAAGGAACAAAATTAGCTGGATACCATGATCCGTTATCGGGCGGATCGACTTTAAAATTACTACTGTTCATTTTTTATATCTAAAAAATTATAAAAAATCACTTGATAGGTGCTAGCTAAAACCGATTTGAATATAATCAAAATTATGCAATTCGAATATTAAATATATTTTAATTAAATATTATTTAGCATAAAGAAGACAAAATGCAAATTTAGTTTCTAAATTAATGACAAGAAAAGCATGTGCTTGAGGTTTTGTGACTCGAAAAACAAATAAATTTTTTTTGTTTGAAAAACAGTTTTTTAAGGAAACAGTGGGACGTTCATCAGTGAATAAAGCCACTCAACCGAGTCAGGTGACTCTGATCTCGACTTTAAAACACGACTAGCTTGGAACCACAAACCAAGCGTGTACTCTTCAAGAGAACACTTAACTTTGTTTCCTTTTAATTAAAAATAAAAACTAGTATTAGTAACTAATTTTAGTTTAAATGAATTCTAAAGTGAAACCAAATGTGCAACTGGCCAAAAATTTATCAACTGGAGTATGGCTGTCGGAAAATAACCGTGTTAGACTGACAAAAATAAAAGGAAAATTTATACATTCGATGGGCTATGCACACGAAAAATGTGACTTTCTTTATCCAGAAGAAGCACTTTACTTAGTTGAAACTGTAATAGATTAAAAATAAAATAAATGATAAATTTTTATTTTGCTTTTATTTTAGTCTAATGTTCTTATCTATTTTGAGAACGAAAATGATCAGCTACCTATGAGTGTTCAGCAATGCTATGAGCTTTTTTTTAAAAATGATGATCTTAGTCTGAATGATTACAAGATTTATAAAGCACTGATCCGACATGGATATATTGTGAGACGAGTTGATAAAAAAAGTTTGGTTGAATCGAGCATTGAAGAAATAAACACAATTGAGAAAAATAATGTACCCATTATAGATAAAAATGATCATGGTCTACTAAACAAATATGAAATATTTAAAAAACTAAACAATTTTATTTCAAATGTCTCCGAGGCCGAGCTGTATGCAAAACTAAAGCATAAATTAAAATCATGTAATTTTCGTTTTATGTTCGAAGTTTATCAGCCGAATAAATCGTTTAGAAAATCACAGCCTCAAATAAAACCTTCATACCGAATTGTAACCAGGTGCAATAATGGAAATTTAAATCAGCTTATTTTACCTAGTTTAAATGATTTAATTCAACTAAGACAAAATGATGATGCATCAAGACTATTCGCTTTTGTTAATGAAACAAACGATGTAATGTTTTATTCATTTAATCAAAAATTTAAATTGCCTTTTATTGATTAATAAAATTTTTTAAAAAATTTTTAATAATGTTTGGTCATAAAATTTAATGCGTTTTTTAAAAGTAGCATCTTTGTTACAGAACTGTCTAGATTAACAATTTTCTAGCGCGTATAATATATAAAAATAACAAAAAATATTATTTGAAAAATAAAAATACTGAAGTTAGGATTATTTTTTATTATCAATTACAAAATTAATAAAAAGTGTCTATTATACTTAAAATATATTCATTTTTTATTTATAGGAAACAAATTAACTAAATTGAAACAATAATTCTTGAAAATTAGTTGCACGCTTTCAACTGAAATTATTCTGAAAGGGACAAGTTAGGTGTTCTTTAGCCATAAGCAGGGTTCGAAAACTAAAAAAAGGCAAACAAATTTTACATTTTCACCTAGTCTTCTTTCTAGGAATAGCATTTAAGATAATGTTTGGAATTTCCTCTAAAAAAACATTGTCTCTTCAAATTTTAAATTTGTTTTTTTAGAGATAAGTAGAAATTTATAGGCTAAAAGAAGAGTGAAGCCTAATAGATATTTGAAATCAAAATTTCGTTTTGAAATTTGGTTTTAGTTTAATCAATAATTTTTAGATTTTATTTTTTAAGTAATATTGTTTCAATTTAGTTAATTTGTTTCCTATAAATAAAAAATGAATATATTTTAAGTATAATAGACACTTTTTATTAATTTTGTAACTGATAATAAAAATAATCCTAACTTCAGTATTTTTATTTTTAAATTAACATAAAAATAACATAAGTGATAATTATATGCCATTTTCTAGATATTGCCTGTAATTATCAGTAAATATTTGATAAAATAGTCAGTATATTTTAAAAAAATCAAATTTATAATTGACTGGATTCTAAATTAATCCCATTCTCATAAATTAACGTATAATCTCAATTTAAAGACATGTCACTATATATACAGTGACATGTCGTTAAAAATCGAACACTGGTTTAAAAAACGATATAATGACATGTCATTAATTTCAAAAGCCTTAGTAAAGTCACCCAGTGTTTCTACCCAGTGATATGCATTAGCGAAAAAAAGACGAAATTTTTCGAAAAATTATAATTCTTTCGAAAAATTTCGCCTTTTTTTCGGAATTTTTTATATATCGAATTTTTATATATATTTTTGTTTTCATTTAAATTATTTTTGTTATAATTATATGTTATAATTTTTTTTGAAATATTCAATATATCACCATTTTTGAAAACTTATGTAATTTTTTTTCATTATTTATTTATCTGTGTCAAGCTTAAGTTCCTGTATATTTAAAATTTAAAAATAATATTACACATTTGCATTTAAAGATTAGATTTTTTTTTTTATTTGTATTTCTGTACCGAGCTTTAGCTCCTTCAGATTAAAAATAAAAAATCAAAATATAGTTAGATAGAATAAAATAAAATAAAAAATAAGAAAAAAATAAAGTAAAAATAATATAGGTTAAAAAATGGAGAAATATTAAAATTAAAATTAGATAAATTAAGATAGAGAGTAACAGATGACTAGCAAAAAAGTTTAAAAAGCGTTATAAAATTTGAAATTAATTGAATAAAAGAAAAATTGAACCGTCTTTTTGAAGAAAAATAACCTTTGATTTTTCTATCCAAAATTTTTTCATCGGTCATTTCAAATATTCGGCTTTTTAAAAAAAAAAAATTCTGTAAATTAGGGATAATTGACTTGATTTACAGAACAGTTTGAACATATATTTACAAAGTTCAAGTCTAGTCTCGAAAACAATGATGGACTAAAAGGGATCATTATCTTGAAGTCCATGTGACAAATGTCACTAAATTTTATTAAGTCAAGTCAAATTCTAGTCTATTTAGTATTGTTTAGTATTATCGACAAAAATATTTTTATTTAATAAGGTCATGAACTCGACAATCCTTGAGAGTTTTTTTCTGCTTGGTACTTTGATTTAATCTTTGTGAATTTTGAATTTAGCTTTTAGATTAAAAAAAAAATACAACTCATCTAAATCAGTTAGTCTTACATTTTAAATAAATATATTAATTTAATCAAAATTTTTTTTTTAGTTTAGAATTTATTTGGCAAATTTGAAAAATAAAAAAGTATACAATCCCTATGTAGCATCTGTATTTATTAACAGACAAAAGGACTTTTAATTTTCGATATTTTTCAAGTGTGAATTCAATACCAGAAAAAATAAACTATTACTGTCAAATCACCATTAAAGGTTAGTTTTTTTTAAAGTTTTATTAATGCTTCTGTAACTTGTAAGTCTATTAAATTGCATAAATTTTTTATTAATATTAGTATTTCATAAAATGAAAAAATTTAGGAGAAACTATTTATCTATAGACTCAGAGCAAACCATTCCGCGTTCTTCAAAATATCTATTTTCCGAGAACTCAAGTAATCATACTAATGTAATTTGCTCTAAAAATTTGTCTTCAGTAAATGAAACAATAAAACTTAGTAAAGTAAAATACCCATTAGTGAATTTAGAAAAAGATAGTTTTTTTGATCACTCAATGCTTAAGAGAGAAAAAAATGAGAATATTAATGAACCGCATATAGAAGCTATTTCTAATGAAATTGATAGTCAAAATGAAACAAAAAAGATATGCGAGGACATTTTTAAATTATACATGAAAAATAACATGACAAAATCTTCAATCGACGACTGCATCATTCTTATTAAAAAATTTGTACCTGATTTAAAAATTCCGTCGAGTATTGATAAAATAATAGATATTTTGACAGATGATGAAAAATCGAAAATAAGTTATAAGAAATTTGAATTTTGCAATGGCTGCAACAAAAATTTTAAAACAACTACAAATTTTTTAAACAAGTGTACTGAATGTGGAAAATCTCTATCAAAATTCTATCATCTAAATATTTTAGGACAGATAAGACAAATTTTTGATTCAAAGCCTTTCCTTTCAGATTTTAAAGATTCGGCTATTTATGAAAAAGTCAAATCAAAGGAAAATTCCAGATTTTTTACTTTTACTTTGAACACAGATGGGATAAGTCCATATAAATCTTCAAAAACTACTATATGGCCTATCTATCTTGTAATAAATGAACTGAGCATAAAAGATAGATTTAATTTTGCAAATATAATTCTTGCTGGTTTATGGATCGGACCAAATAAGCCTGCATTTTCCATATTTATTGAACCAATTTTTAATGAGCTCAAAAGTTTAGAACTCGGAGAGATAATAAAAGTTAATGATAAGATTGAGCTAGTTAAGTTTTTTCTTTTATTTACTGTTCTTGACAAACCAGCAAGATCATGCATGCTAAATATGAAACAGTTCAATGGTTTTTTTGGTTGTACAAAATGCTACCAACCAGGTGAATCATTACGTACTAAAAAAAATGGTTCAATTCATATTTATCCTTTTAAAATTTATAATTCAGAAGGTCCTCTAAGAAGTCACGAAAAATATCAAAAAGATTTATCTGATTGCTTAGCAACAGGAAAAGAAGTAAGAGGGGTAAAAGGCATTTGTGCTTTAACCCGATTAAAATATTTTTTTCCTATTGAGGGTACTATGATCGACTATATGCATTCAATTTTAGAGGGAATTGTTCGCAAATTAGCAGAATATTGGTTTGATGAAAAATTTCGAAATGAAAAATTTTCTCTCAGGCCTCATGTACCACTCATAAATAAGAAAATGCAAGAAATCAGAGTTCCTCAATTTATACCTAGAGTTCCACGTGAAATTAATTATATAAAATATTGGAAAGCAAATGAATATCTTGCATTTGCTTTATACTATGCACTGCCGATTTTTAGGGGCATTATGCAAGAGGAGCAATTTAACCATTTGATAAACTTAATTATAATCTTAGAAAATTTGTTGAGACCACAAATAGATAAAAAATATCTTCCTTCAATTCAAATTTTAATTAAAGACTTTTATAAGGATATGTCTTTTTTTTATGGTCAGAATTCTTTGCTTTCTGGTGTTCATGAGCTTATTCATATTGTTAGCGATGTAAAAAATATAGGTAACTTAAATGAATTTTCTTGCTTCCAGTATGAAAATTTTAATAGGATACTAATTCAACTAAGTAAGGGTAAAAGTTCTATTGGAATTGAAATAATTAATTCCTTTAATTCAATAAAATTGTATAACAAAATTAAAAATAATGTAATTGTTCAACAAGATATACAAAATCAAGATTTTTTTTTAAAAATGAAAATTGATAATAAAAATATGATATCTCATTATGAACATAATCAGATTTGTGAATTAGTATCAACAAATCAATACAACCTTTATAAAATTTACAAGAGAAATAATGCTTATTTTACGTCTCTTTTTTATAAAAAGACACAGCGATGTGACTATTGTATTAAATTCAAAAATAAATTCGGTTTTATCAAATATTTTTTTTCAAATTCAAAATCAGTTTATGCAGTGTGCTGTCTTATTACTAAACTTCAAAATCCATTTTTTAATCCAAAATTTTCAAATTTAAAGTCATCAATACATATCTGTGTAAAAACAGAGTCAGTTTTTTTTGCTCCAGTTTCTGAGCTACATAAATGTGTATATATTAATGCAAATAGCACAATTTATATATCAGAATTTAGCATCTCCCATCTATTTAGTTGAGTTTTAAAATTTTAAAATCTAAATATTAACTACAAATTTTCTATTTTATACCTGATTAGAAATATTTTATCTTAAATATGTCAGAAACCTATGCTCTTGTTTTATGGAACAATGAAAACAAAAAAGAATTCATTGTAATTAAGAAGAATGATATATTCTTAGAGGACGAAGATGAAGAATTAAAGTTAGAAGAAGACTATGACTTTAAATTTAAAAAAAGTGTTTTTAAAGGAACTGTAAAATTAATTGGTAGTAGGGAAAAATGTGAATACGAATTAAAATATCTTAATTCTAAAAAATTAAACTCACCAGTTGGTAAAAAAGTAAAAAAGACAAAAAAATCCAGTAATCAGTGTTGTAAAAAAGTTGAAAATAAATCTATTAACAACCAAAAAAATAATACTCAGGCAAGTCCGTGTATTGAAAAAGACTACGAGACTCAAGAAAAATTTAGCGACATAGAGAGAAAGTTGTCCGAAAGGGATTCTTTAATTTTGGATTTAGAAAATCAACTAAAAGATGAAAGAGAAAAAAATTTAAACATGGAACAGCAATTAGAAATGTTTAAAGAATTTTCAAGTAACTTTTTAATAAAATGTTTATCCTATAGGAAATATTTTGAATTTGAATTGAATAAAATTTTCCATAGATGTTATTAATCAAGTAAATTAATTTAGAATGGAATTTACTATTTCTTATTAGTTGATATTTTTATATATTTTTATCTTCTTAGTAAATAAAAAATTTTCTCATTTTAAATTAAGTAGTAATGAAAGTAGTACTTGCTGCGACACCTAGCATGTAGAGATTCTAAGCTCATCATTCTAATTGTGAGGTGTACAGCTATAAATGTGGATAGGTAAATAGCTATAAATTTCTTGGTTAGTAAGCATTTATATAGAAATAACAAATCAATTTATAAATATAAAATTGAGTTATAACAATTTTAGAATAAAAAATTATTTATTATTTTGTTATTTTATTGTAATTATAAATTCAAAATTCAAAGCTTAAAAAAATTAAAAAAGATAATTAATTTAAAAATAGATCAAACTTTGTTCAGCAATATGACAAAATTGTCAATTCAGGTTTTAAAATATATAGGCTCAGAAAAAGACCGCGACGAGGTCAGAAAGTTTGGAAACAATTCTGGGCAAATTCTGATCCATGAAGACTATCCTGGAAAATTTATGAGCATGAATTTGAATAATAGAATAGAAATAATGATAAGTGAGCAGAAAAATCCCGAGTTTATATTTCGAACTATGGCAAAAGCACTCGTTTCTGATGTAGAAATATGGGCAAAAAGTAATGGAAAAACAATGATTGAAAAGTTTAGCGAGTTAAGTGCAGCTCGAGGTATTAACATATTTATATTTTTATTTAACTAGTCATTTCATTTTTTTCAAAGACTACTTACGTTCAAAAAACGTCAATCTAACTGAATCAAAATTCAAGACCGTCATGAGAGGACTCTGCTCTGAATGCAAAGCGAAAAATTAAATAATATTTTTTGGTTAAATTGTCTTTATCTACTTTTTCTTCCATATTTTATACTTTCTAATTTTTGGATATTATTTTTATTTTCACATCTCCGAATAGAATTTGTTAATAAAAGTTAATTTAAAAAAATTGATTTAATAATATGATTAAAAAAAAATAATGTAATTAAACTTTTTCTTTTAATTGAATGATTTTGTTAAACATTAAATACTATTTAACCTGTTCTTGTTACTTTTAATTTTGATGATTTAATTATTTTTTTTATTAAATAAATATTTAAAAAATAAAATATTAATTTTTTTAGGCTAAAATAATTAATATTGAAAATAATTTATTCGAGGAGAAATCGAAATTAAAATTCAAACATAAACCGTAAAATATTTTTGGTATATTTTTAAAAAGTTTTTACGCAATCTAATCAAAATATTGTTTCGAAAATAAGACGAAAAAATTGTCAATCTTCAACGTTTTTTTTTCGAAAGCTATTATCGTAAAACTTTTGATTTTTTTTCGTTTTTTTAAATGACTGGGTAGTCCGACTCTAATATCTGCAAGTAGAGCTTCAAGCAAAAAAGCTAGTTGTTCAAGAGCCTTAGTAAAGTCATCTTTTAGTCACATTAGACTAATTTCTTTAAAATTCAAATGCATGATAAAAAATGCTATAACTGTAATTGTTTTTTTTACTTAGACAATGACCAAAATTCATGGCTTTCTTGTCAGAAATGTGAAAATTGGATATGCGGAAATTGTTGGCCTAAAGAACCGAAGCCAAGCAGTCATTTTATTGCAATATATGTATCTAAAGATTTTGTTACTAATTCTATAATTAAAATTTTTTTGTCTTTTTTTGATTTCTTTAATTTACCTATTTAATAAAATTTGAAGACATAAAAATATTTTTAGTGACATGTCACTAATGTCGAGACAAATATTTTGTAAAAAAGTCAATTTTGGGCTATTTTCGAAATTAGTGACATGTCATTATAACGTTTTTTAAATCAGTGTTCGATATTTAGCGACATGTCACTTTAGTTGATTATTCGAAGTTTGTGACATGTCGTTAAAATCGAGATTATACGTTATCATTAATTTTTATAGCCAAAATTTTATTCAAGTTTTACGAAGAGTAAATTTGTTTTTATATTAAGTCTTAGGTAGAGGATCTAATCAATCAAATTATGGAGACATCTTAATGTATGCAGATGATCTACTTATAATGACTGACTAAATCAAAAAAAATATTGAAAAAGTCCTATTGAAGAGTGAAAATTTTGGATTTAGATCAGAAATCAAGTTTAATCCCGCAAAAACAAAAATATGATCAATGGATCCAAAAATGGAAAAAAGGTCTATATGAACAATTTTTTAGACTGATTATTACTTGTGATGAGAAGTGGATCTATTTTCGAAATTATGAAATGGAAAAGATATGATAAAGGAAATCAATGGTTGCACGCATATCAACCACCTCAGTCAGTCGCGAAAAGAAAGCGATTTGATAAAAAGGTGATGATGTCTGTTTGGTGGAATGTATGCTTGTATTGTGAAATTCAAATACAAACAAAACAAAAACTTTCCGATTTTGACAAATTAAAATTTACTAAAGTAAAATAGTAAAAAAAAAATCTTTCCTTGGTCAACTAAAAGCTTCTTCAGAGATAACGCTAGACCTCATACAAGTAGAAGAATAATGGCAAAAATAGAAGAACTGGAAGGGATCGTACTTCTTCGTTATCCAGCATAAAGTCCTTCTTGTGATTATCACTTATTCTCTCAATGGTTTTCTTAGAAGACATTTTGAAAACCAAGACTTAGCTGAAGAAAGGGATTGTGAGTTTTTTGGTTTCAAAAGAGGAATCGAACTAATGACTTAAAGATGGATAAAGGCTATAGAACAACATGGTTATTTTGACTGCTGCTTTTTTTATTTGATAAATCAAAAAAATTTTTTTGACTCAGCCTAATAAAAATATGTGAAGTAAAAAGTTAAGTGTTCTCTTGAAGAGTACACGCTTGGTTTGTGGTTCCAAGCTAGTCGTGTTTTAAAGTCGAGATCAAAGTCACATGACTCGGTTGAGTTGTTTTATTCACTAATGAACGTCCCACTATTTCACTTAAAATTAAAGCAAAAATGAAAATTAAAGAAAAATGTTAGTTTTAATTTTTTTTATTATTTTGAGTTTGTTGAGGTTTTTTTTTCTTTTTACAAGAGAGTGGATTAGGTTGTTTAGCTTTCTTTTTTCTATTTAATCGTTTTACTTGGGGTTCTTGCTTATCTAGCTTCTTTTTCAATTCTCTAATGGCTTTCAGCTCATCATGCTTGGGGCCTAGTTTACTCTCAAGTTTTTTATTAACAAAGTCATCGGTTTGTTGGGATGGCTTTTCCAAGTTTATAGCATTATGTGATATGATCATCAGAGGAGATCCAGGTACATTGCGCACTATTTCTTTTAAACTTGGACTCTGAGTTGCAACAATGTATTTTGGGTCGCCAAATTCTGAAATCAAATTTTTAAAGCACTTTTCTGAACTAACGAAATTTCGTTTGTGCTTGCATTCGACCAGCTGGTATTGTTTCAAGATTAACATTGCACCACGTGTTGGCTTTCCAAGTAGTTCGGTTTCGTGTATGGCACATTTGGTGGTCAAAAGCTTGCATTTATTTTCTTTTACATCAAAAAACTTGGGTAATTGTTCTGCTAAATTGATCTTAGAATTTAGTGCCTCGTTGGCAAAAGTTCCATCTATAAGCACATTGAATAGTTTTGTGTCAAATTTAAAATTTGTTCGGTAGTATTGAAGAACACGTTTAGTATGTTTGTGACGTCGGATTTTCATGGCCTATTTAGGAATTTTTTTGTTATGAAAATAAAAATTTAAATAAATTTATTAATTATAGAAATTTCTTGAGCTTTAATTTCTCTATTTTTCACAAATAGCTTAACATTTTTTTAAAAAATAAAATTTTTAAATTCTTAATCTCTTTAGCTTTCGATTTCGAAGAATCAGAAGCCACTGATGAGTTATGATGAAATTCAAGGCATACCAAGTATATTTATCAAGTTTTCAACAAATAAAACCTTTCTATCATGCTTCTGAATCTCTTAAACCATTACATAGCTAAATCACATATATTGCTGGTAAATATCAGTATATATTTGCAAAAAGTATTTTAAAATAGTCAATATATTTTAAAATAATCAAATTTATAATTGACTCAATTCTAAATTAACTCCATTCTCTTGAATTAATTTTTAAAATCAAAATTTTATTAAAGGTATATTTGATTCAAATTTTTGTTTATTTTCTTGTTTATTTGATTCAATCTTTAAAAGTTGATAATTCTTTAGCACATTTAAGCTTTACACATTTCAATCTGTGATTAAAAAACAAGATTAATGAATGGATGTAGTAGCCTTTATGTCAGATCGAAGCCGTTGTGTGTGCAAAAAAGGTACTTGAAAAAGAGATTATCTGCTAGGATAGAAAGGGACATGTTATTTTAGTTTTTCAATGAGTAAATTTTTATTTATATTAAGTCTTACGTAGAGGATCTAATCAATCAAATTATGGAGACTGATTTAATCGCAGATAAAGATGTAATTAAAACAGACATCTTAATGTTTGCAGATGATCTACTTATAATGACTGACTAAATAAAAAAATATGGAAAAAGTCCTATTGAAGAGTGAAAATTTCGGATTTAGATCAGAAATCAAGTTTAATCCCGCAAAAACAAAAATATGATCAATAAATCCAAATAAAGAAGACAAGCGATACTTGTCTTATGTGGCAAAGAAATTGAATGGGTAGACAAAATAAAATATCTGGATGTATGGGTAAATGCTACTGTAAAGAAGACCTTAAAGAAGCAAGACTTAGTACATGTAAAGCATTCATCTTAGTTAAAAAAAAAACTTAGATATTAATAGCAACCAAACTTAAACCCACAATTAAAAGCACACCTTCTCAAAACCTTCATAAGGCCAATTTAATGGTATAATGAATAAAAAATTTTCTTTTTTTTCTTTTTATAATTTAACATTTTTCATCGCCGAATCTGGCGTAATCTTTTTGAAAAAAAATGTAATAATAATAACTAAGTCTTTTCATGTACTTGTTCTCTACTTCTTATATTTGTTTATCAAAGCTTAAGCTTTCGTAGAAATACACACTCAAATATTTATTGGTTTTAGAATAGATGAATAGTTTGATTGAAAAGCTTGAGCCTTAAGATATTCTCTTTGATCACTTATTTTTTGAGAAAATTTTATAGCTACATTTATTTGGGCAAATTTTCATCTTCGATTTAGAAAGTCAAGATTAATAAAGTTAATAATTTATAAACTAACTAAAAATTAAAGGCCTTGTATTTAATTAGTTTATAATTGAGACCTTCTTGCCAAGAGAATTTTTTTGCAAAAAGACACAAATTTATTTTGAATTAAAAACAATACTCTTTAATCTTTAACAAAATATTTTTTAATTCATCTATAATAGTCAGAGTTTTTTAAAAGTTCAAAATTAAAACAGAATTTCTCTGTCTATTAGTTAATTCAAAAAACGATCATGTTCTTTACATAGAATGATTGTTTGCCAAGAGTAGTGAACTTATAGCTTCAAAATAATCTAAAAATAAATGACATGTTGAAGTTTATGATCAAAAATTTTAAAAAAGTCCAGACTTGGTCTATGCTTGGCTTGAGACTTTTAAAAAACACTGATAACAGTTCATTCTTAAATATTTTATTTTTAAAACGCATGATCAAGTCAGTTGTTAAAAATTATTTCAAAGAGTCTTATAAAACAATTGCAGATTATTAATAATAGAGTCAGCAAGAAAATTTTTCATTATTATTCAAAGCTTGAGAAAAAGAAGTAAATAATTGGAAATAAAATCGTTTAAGCTCATTTGAATTTGAATTAATAAAGTTTTGTAATGCATGCATGAACAATTAGCATCTCAGAAACAGAAAATGATTTACTGTAAAATAGTAATAGTACGGTTTCAAAAGTACGGTATGAAAAAAGTACGTTTTGAAAATAGTACGGTCTTTATTAAAGTACGGTATGATAAAAAATTTTTTTTCCTAAGAACGGTCAATTATGATAATTGAATGATAAATAACAATAAATTATATTAATTATATCAGACAATGTGTGTTTACATCCGTATTCTGACCAAATTTTTATCATCATTACAAATAGCCATTAGATTTTGTTGACAAATATCGACCCAACACAATCGCCGAGCGATCAGAAGGGTGAGCAAACATTGGATCGTAGATGGTT
>PJRA01000297.1:177157-194784 GCA_016987375.1 Brachionus koreanus
TGTGCTTTCAAGTCCTTTATTACTAAAAAAGAGCGGAAATTACAGCTTTTTACCATTTAATTTTTTTTTTAAATACTTATAATAAAATATTCTAAAGATTTTGATTAGCTTTTGAATTTAATTATTCAGAACCGTACTATTTTGAAACATACTATTTCCTGACCGTACTATTATACAGAAGACCACAGAAAATTTATGATTGATTTAAAAATGATAGATTATTATTTTAAATTAAGAAAAATTGATTTATTAGATCAATAAAAATCAATAATAAAAATCAACAATTTAAAAGATACATAAAATAGATATAAGTTTATAGGTTAGCTTCAAAATACACACAACCATTACATAACATTGTTGCCCATCATTGGATTCATCGGATTCATTTGATTCATACCCATATTCATATTTGGCATCTGATTCATTGGATTCATGTTGTTCATAGGTTTTCCATTGCCTCTGTTATTAAACCCCCTGGTCTTTTGTCCTCCTTTTGGACCTCCTCTATTCGCTCCATTATACGGAGCTTGTTGTCTATTGCCGAATTTTCCAGACGGTCTAACCGGACCTCCTGAGTTTCCATTACGATGACCATTCATCTTATTCCCTCCCATTGGAAACTGATTGCCACCAAAATTGCCAAAATTCATAGCATTACCATTATAGTTATTGTTCATTGGAAACGATCCGTTTCTATTATTATTCATAAAATTGTTGTTATTATTGTTAAAACCATTGAAATTTTGTCCTCCTCTATTTTGATGTGATCTTCCATTGCTCTGATTTCCATCTTTGGGCAAGGCTTTTTGACACTGTAGATTTAAACCATTGACAGTGTGATGTTTCTCAATTATTATCTTGTCAACTGGGTCATAGTCATCAAAAGTTACAAAACCAAATCCCCTTGAAGTGTTTTTTTCTTTATCTCTCATTATAATACAGTCAGTTATATTGCCATATGAGCCAAAATAGCTTTTTAAATCTTCCTCATTAATACTATCTCTAATGCCTCCGACAAATAATTTTTTGACAGTTGCCTGTACTTCTTGACGGCCAGAGTCTTCTCTAGGAGTGGCACGTTTGGGCTCTATTTGTCGGCCGTCAATGATATGAGGTCGATTTTTCATTAATTCATCTACTTGAGCTGAATTAGCATAGGTGACAAAGCCGAAGCCGCGACTCTTTCCACTTTCTTTATCTTTCATTACGACGTAGTCCATTAGTTGGCCAAATTTAGAAAAATATGCCTTAAATGCTTCATCGTCGGTCTTAAAACTCAGACCGCCTATGAACACCTTTCTGAATTGTTCAGGCTCGAGCTGACTTGGGTCGACGTTCGCTGTCACTTGGGAATCTCCCGCATTCTCTTGAACCATGTTCACGTCTTGATTGTCGGCCAAATTTTCCGGGTTCATTTCGTAGAGATTCGTGTCTTTCTTGAAAAAATGAATTCTTTTATCGACTAAATATCGAGTTATAAATACATAAATAAATTTTGTACTAAACTATTGATTAGTCCAAACGCCATTTTGAATGTTTATAATAAACAATACCCTCTCATATCCGGCTTAATACGATTGGACGAAAATTAGTTCATTGTAGAGCGGATAATTTTTGTCTTAATTTTTTTCTCGCTGACCTTTGCATGAAAATAAATAATTATAATTTTTTTTTTCAGGTCGGTACACAACACACACTTGGCTTATTTTTTTTTTCTATTAAATTTTTTAAAGAAAAAAAAAAGTTTTAATAAAATTATAAATTTTTCATAATATTTTGCGTCTGACTAATTTTCAAGTTTTTTTATTCCTTACTCAGTCCTTGTGCTGAAAATAGTCATTTCCACACTTTTATTTTATTTTTTCTTTCATTCTAAGTACATGTCAAAGCCATTGCAATCTTTTGTTCTTAATGCATTGACTTAATAGCTCTGAATTTGTTCTTTTGCATTTGACAGTTTCTCAAGCCAGTGTATACCAAGAATGTTCTCAAAGTCTTTAGTGCCAAAGGTGTTTAGATTTTTCCTGTCAGATTCAAAATTTTTTTTAGTTTAGTTAATTGAAAAATGGAACAACTGATGATATACACCGTTGTTTACAGTACTATGCCTGTGAATTACTTTGTATATATCTTTTTTTTTTAAATTTAATTAAATGACTAAATGAATAAGAAAAAAATAAAAGTATGAACAGTTTTGTATGGGCTGATGGTTTAGCTGTTTATGCTGACGCTTTGGTTCTTAATTTTCAAAGCAGACGCATCTCAGAATGCTTTTTGTTAGTATCTTTTCTTCTTTTTTGTCTTCTTTCGTCAATTCATCTTTCTTTAATGCCTCATGTAATACACAGTTCTTTTAAGCGCAACTAAATATGGTCTTAAATGCCATAGTGCAAAGTTTTCAGTATGAAAGGTGTTCAGACTTCTTTTCTCAAATTCACACATTCCTCAGCATTCACTTCCGTACATCAGCGTTGCTTTTAATACAGAATTGTACTGTTTGATTCTAGTATCCCTACTAAAGCTGTTTGATTTCCATGCCGGAAGGAGTGTTACAAAGGTACTCTTTGCTTTACCTTTTCTTAATGTCTTTTTGTGCTCCCATTTCTGTACTGATGCTGCTTCCTAATTATTTAAATTCGTTTACACATCCGTCTTGTGAATCATCGATGGAGATCGGGGTATCCAATTTAGTGTTTATGCTCATAACTTTCATTTTGTCCACATATATTTCCACTCCAGTAAGTATTGTGTCGCGTTCCGACTGCACATACCAGCATCCAGAGAGTTTTGCTACTATGTTACCAGAACGCATCACACAGTAGTTGACTATACAAAAATACATATGTTTGGATCTAATGAAGCAAAGAGCATCAGTCAAACACACTTTTTTTTGATATTCTTTAAGCTTACTAAAACCTCGGCCGATTTCACATATTATTTTAGAGAATAAAATTATTAGCAGAAACGATCAACCTCTTACTTAACTACCCATCCCTAGGGGACAGAATAGTAAGTTTTAGATCATCCGCAAAAGTCTAAATTTTCAAGTTGCATATGAATTAATGTATTCAGATCTTCCAACTCTAAAGTGTATCAGAAAAGTTACCAAGTTAAAAGTAATAAACTTAAGATTTTGGAATGAAAAATTCAAGTCTAAAAATCTAAAAATGATATTGATATTTGATTATCTAAAAATAAAATTTTTGGCCTCTATTGAAGCAACTAATAGAAGACTATTGCAATAATAATATCAATAATATTACAGTAATTAATAACAAATTGATATTCAAGCTTATTAATATTTAATTCTTAGATTTATTTTTGAAAATCTTTGATAAAAAGAGTTGCGATAGCTTGAAACAAACTACCAACAGATCTAGTAAATGCACATATTTTAAATAGCTTATAGGCTTAATTAGACGTCTGGATAAAGGGTAATTTTTGTTGAAGCTACAACTAGAGCCCAAAAGAGCTTTACTTGAATTTGTTCATCGTTCAAATTGCTGTTTTTATTTAATACTACTACTTTTGTGCTTTCATTAAGGCTTAATTAAGTTTATGATCAGAATTCAATAAGCTTTGACAAATTTTTATTTAACAAATTGAATTATTTTGAAAGTTAAAATTTAGTTGTTTAGCGCCAAATTATCAATTTTGGATACTTTCCCTGTTCAACTCTTAATTATCATAACCAATTTTGCGCAATGTGCTTCGGTTCTAACACACTATTGTGTATCAATCACAGAAACCCTGCACTAAGGTTTTCCTGACCATAATTGGTAGCTATTAAAAGAACTTTGTATTGACCGACGATGAAGCATTTAAAGCTAACCTTTAGTCCATTGATTGATGAATTAAAAGAGCGTTGCAACTCTATGCTAAATTTAATTAAAATTTTATCTAATAAAAACTGGCGCCTACATCACAAACACTTGGAAATTTATATAAATCGCTTATTGGTTCCATTTTAGACTATAATTTTCCCTGTTTAAACTCTCTATCTGATACCAACATTAAAAAAACTT
Organism: Brachionus koreanus; assembly: GCA_016987375.1. NCBI lineage: Eukaryota > Metazoa > Rotifera > Eurotatoria > Ploima > Brachionidae > Brachionus > Brachionus koreanus. The sequence continues at coordinate 181,183 of PJRA01000297.1, forward strand.
CAAACTATTCAAAACTCAGCAGTTCGATCCATTCTTAAACTAAGGTTTGACATCCCATCAAGAATTTTATACCACGAGGCCCAAATAAAAGTAAAAATTCATGCAATTACGAACCGACTTTTTGAATTAAGCGAAAGATATGTCAGGGTTGGACTTACTAATTCTGTCCCATTACTTCTTAGACTGGTAAATGAATACAGACGAGGTTTCGAATCTAGATTTGTTAACTATCCAACTCCATCTGTGTAATTGCTTTTTTTTTTCCTTATTCACTCCTTGTGGAGCATAGGGTCATTACTTTTGATTTCCACTCAAGTCGATTTTTCTCTTGAGTTTCTTTCGTTTTTCTTGATTTCTTTGTAACTTGAAATGTCTTGGACGGTCGGGTAGTTTGCAGCCGGACTGGATGAGGATTCGAACCCACGACCTCCTGATTGGATGTCGGGTGTTCTAACCACTACACCACAGGACCGACTGTGTAATTGCTACCTTGTCATAAACTCTTTTTTTCTCTGAAAACTAAACCGAAATAACTTTGGCCTCTTTTTTTTTTTATTTCCTTCCGACATTTCAGTTATTTAACTATATTTTTAAATTCTTATTTTATTTTTTAACTTTTATTTTAATCATTTTATTTTGATTTAAATTTATTTTTATTTTTCTCTGAAGGAGCTAACGCTCGATACAGATTTACAAATAAATAAATAAATGGGACACTAAAAAAAAGATAAATTGACGAAAGAAGACAAAGAAGGAGAGCTAGAAACAAAAAGCATTCTGAGATGCGTCTGCTTAGAAAATTAAAAACCAAATAGTCATTTAATTAACTTAATTTAGAATTATTACATTATGTCCAAAGATCAATGCTGAAAAGCATATAAGCCATACTTTTCTAAATAGTCATTAACATCATTGAAGATTTTGACTTAAACAAAAATAATAAATGATCTAAAAGGATTCAATTGATGAAAATTTTTTAAAAAATTTTAACTAATTTCAACTTCATTCAAAACTTGAAAAAATATGAAAAATAAATAAATTTTAATTAATACAAATTTTTATTTCTAAAGACCTTTAAGAGGCTTTTGTCTTAAAGATTGTAAGAAAAAATTTAGAAAAAATTTAATAATTTAACATAGAAATTAAATTAAAATAAGATGCAGATATCCATTCTGAATCTTTTTCTACTTTAAATTCATTTTTTCTATAAAAATGACATCCGTCTTTATTTATAGGTCGATAAGTCACAGCTACACAATCTTCATTTTCTAAGCACTTTTCAAAGCATTTTTTCACCGATTTTACTCTCACATATTTGAAGTGATTGATTAATCTCAAACCCTTATAGTAAACATTCTCTTGACTTTGTTCCATTTCAAGTGAAATTATTTTTTCATTTAAATCTACCCATCTTGAATCGCTTAATATTAGAGGATAGTAAAGCACACATGGAGTTGGAAATACGTCAATCAAAGAGCTTGAATTTATGTCTACCAAATTAGTATGCAGTTTGCCATCGCTTGTCTTCCAAGCTTTGTATGCATAAAATTTTTTCCTCTCAAGTAAAAAAAGCTTTCTCCTTGCAATCTTAATTGACTTGGTTAAAAAGATTTTTAGCTCATGGGCAGACACAAATTGAACATAAGCCATCTTGGGTAGTTCTATTTCACTAAACAACTTTTGAACATGTACCAAATTTTGTTGTAATGAAGTATTGGAACTGTGCATAGGTGCTTCATCTTGCAGTCTGTTGAGTTTATAGCTTGAAATGCACCATTCACATGAAGTGTCTTTACCAATTTGCCAAATCTCCGCACGGTTTAATAACAAATCTATTAAATAATTGATTAGTTCGTCATTTGCTCCGCTTCTAGCTTGATCTATGTTGAAAATAATTTTATTCATGTCATCAAAAGAATAACTGTCAAGAAATGTGTAATCAACTTTGTCAAAATCTGACTTTTTCCATTGGTTCAGCAATGAAATCATGAGCTCATCGGCTTCGGAATGAAGCTTGGTCAATACATGAAGAATCAACTCGGTACCAGAATCAATTTGACAATGCACAATACACAAGAAGAGAATGCATGGTAAATTTTTTAAATTTAAAATTTCATACATTGAAAACAAGTTGAACTTAAGTGACTTGCTAATCAGCTGGACATACTGCATGTGCATATTTTATTAAAATAAATTTTCAGTAAAAGAGTTTTCTTAACATACAAACTTTTACTCCTCCTATTTTTTAAATTTCTACATTTAAAACATTTTAATTAATAAATGAAAAAAGGAATTATTTTTTATTAAACAAATAATAAAAAACAATCACGTTAATTGATTTTTTTTACAAAAAAATTATTTTATTTTAAATATCAAAAATAAGTATAGAAAAAATGTGAAATTTAGAAGAAAAAAAATTCTAATTCTTTTTGGTCTTATCCTTTTTCCTTGCTGGCTGTTCAAATACTGGAATGCTTGGTGAAGCTTGGTTAGGTTGAACTATATTCATTGTAATTTCATTTGGGAATAATTTAAATGGGCTCATTCTATTACTGAAACGGGCTCATAATTATTTTGGACTCAATAGTTAATTAATTATGTGATATATAATTACTACTTTGGACTCATTTATTTATTATTTTTGGCCTCTAAAATTGCTAAATAAGAGTTACGAAATTTCTTAAACGATAACAATATTTATTTTAATATTTATTTATTTTTAAATGAGATAAAAATTTTATTAAGCAAGGAAAGAATTATTTGAGTAAAATAAAAAAATTTATATTTTGAATAAAGTAATATTCTGCTCAGTTTTAAGAGGCTTTTTCGGGGTGTTATTATTAATTTATTTAAAGAAGTGTATTATTACTTAGTAATTAAAAAATATTTTCATGGTTTTTCCTTTGCAATTTTCACTTAGTTCCCAAAAATAAGAATGACAGTAAAAAATCTAGAAAATACAACACTTTTGCGGTGTAATTTTGATCTTTTAAAGATTTAAGTTAAAACTAAACTTTTTTTTAATTTAAAGTTATCTTTAAGTTAAATAAATAATTTCTAAAATACTTAATACTTTTATTTAGATAAAATAAGTAAGTATATGAAATGAAAATATTTTTTAATTAATAATAAATTTGAATCGTTAATAAATTTTCTTTAAAGAGCTTGAATCATTGTATAATTTCAATTCTGGCCAACATAGACTATTCAATTCTGATATAAGTTAAATAAATTGAATCAAAATGAAAATTGCGAAGTAAAAACCATGAAGGTGATACAATTTGTAGAAGAGATATTGCTTATTTTTTCTAAATTCAAAGCAGCTGAAAATTTTAATCTAAAATCTAATTTGAAATAATCACTATTGTTTTTTTTTAGTTTAAATTTTTAAAAAAAATATGTAAACTAACAAAACTATTTGATATATGCAAGTAAACTTTTAAATAAAAGGTTTTATCACAGAATAAAATTAAATATAAAAAAAATTTTTTGGTTTTCAAAAATTATTCAAAAAATGTGTTCAGATGAAAAAACTCTCAAAACAGAGACTCTTGATCCAAAAGAAGAATCAATTAAAATCGTCATAAAAAGTGAAAATTTTGATTCTGAAATAAAATCGGAGCAAATTTTTCCTGAAGACGATACAAACAATGTAATCACTTATTCATTGACTCAGGAAAATTTGGGTTTTAGCCAAGAGTTTGAACAAAACCTTGATAAAAATATCACTGTAAAAAATGAAAGTTATTCTAACATAAAATCCGAGTTTCTAGAACATTCACAAGAGCTAAAATTGCCACAAGACAAAGACACAAGCTTCAACTTCAGCAGTCCCAGTCGGCCAATGGAGCCAGAACAATTTAGAAAAGTCTTCATCGGAGGTCTCAGCTACAAAACTAACGAGGAAACACTTAGCACCTATTTTTCCAAGTATGGTGAACTCGTCGACCATGTAGTAATGAAAGACAAAGAATCAGGCAAGAGCAGAGGCTTTGGTTTTGTTACATACTCAAATTCAAGAATGGTTGATGAGCTAATGAAGCATAGACCGCATGTAATAGACGGTCGACAGGTTGAACCAAAACGAGCAACACCAAGAGAAGACTCAGGACGTCAAGAAATTCAAGCAACTGTTAAAAAACTTTACATTGGCGGCATTAGAGACAACATAACAGAAGAGGATCTTGTATCTTATTTCGGCCAATATGGCACAATAACTGATTCTGTTCTAATGAAAGACAAAGAGACTAATAAAACACGAGGATTTGCTTTCATTACTTTTGATGACTATGATTCAGTTGATAAAATAATATTGAAAAAACATCACTCTATTAATCATATTGAATTAAAATGTGAAAAAGCTATTCCAAAAGAAAATAGTGCCAAGAAAAGATCACTGTCACAGCACAGTCTAGATTTAAATGCTCAATTTAATCCATTTTTTTATAGTAAAAATTGCAATGACTGGATGGGCAAAGCGGCGATCACTAATGATTTTCAAATAGGCGATCAATTTCCCCAGTATGCTGAGAGCATGAACAATAGTTTTGGGTTCTACAATCAAGAAACTAGGAGAACTAATGGGCCCATTCGAGCTGGATCTAGACGCCACAATGCTCGGTCCCAAGGACCTTATGCTAGAAAAATTCACATATCTTTTGCTGATCAGCAACAACAGCAGTTTTTTACCAATTAGTTCGGTACTTGTTAATTTAATTAACTTTATTTTTGTTTGTTATCCGTTTGTAAATAAATAGTTATTGAAACTTTATGCATTTAAAAAATTAAATTGATTAATAAATTTATTATTAAATTCTTCTATAATGTGTGAGCATAATTATTTATTTATTTGTTTATCTATACCCAGCTAATGGTGTATTTGCAAGATGCAGATTTAAAATACACCTGAATAAAGGAGTATTTTGTGTAAAAAATCTCATAATTTTTTTTAAATTAAATTAAAATAAATTTAAAAAAAAAAAAAAAAAAACAGCAAATTTTCTATATTTTAAATTATGATTACTAAAGATTGACAACTTGAAGTAAGGTTTATATTTAAGTATTTTTTAAAAATTAAAAATATATTTATTAGTCTATTTATTAGAAAAAAGGTATTCAAATGTTTTAACACATTGTTTTGAAATTATATCAGACTTTTTTATAAGTCACAGTCATTTTTTTCTTAAATGAAAGTTATGATTTAATTTATACTTTTAAAGTAAAAGAATAAACGGAAATTCTTTAGCAAAAAAAGGTAAATTTAATTAAATAATCAAAATTTTGAGGCAAGATTTTTATATTTAAACAAAATGATATGTCTCCGGCATAATAATTTTTAGGAAATTATATCATCTTATACTATAAGTTTAAAAAATTTTCTGAGAAATTTTTACAAAGATTTTTAATATATAAATCATTTTGAAATAACGATTCAAAATTTATGATGAGAAAACATTGAATTTTGACGTATTTTTTGTTACTAAAAATTCGAGTGTTTTAAACATGTTTGATCATAACTTTTGAATAAAATAAGATAAGTGAAACAATTTTGTACTTTAAAATTCAATTACCAAATTCAATTAACAAAACTCGATATAAGCAAGTCTAAAAAAAATCTATTAAGTGTAAAAATACAAAATTGATTTTTCAAAAAAGCCACTTTAAAAGTGCTATTAAATTAAAATCTAAATTTATTAATTAATAAAGCTAAATAATCATTAAGAATTAATTTTTAGATTATTGATTTAGTAAAAAAATTAAAATAAATTAAATTTTTGTTTTATTTTATTTTTTCGAATTATTGTTTTAAAAATTTAAAATATTGAAAAAATTATAATTTGAAAAATAAACAACATTCAAATTAAATGATACTTAATTTTTTTTACATTAGAAGCTAAGTTACATTCGTATAAAATTTCATTAGAGGAACATATCATAATTAATATCTAAAGACTGCTTAATCGAACACCATTTAGATATTAATTTTATTTTTTACAAAAATAAAAATTTAAGTTTACTAAAATCCTCAATAATACACAAAAAGAAAAAAATACATTAGTGTTGTGATATAGCGACACCTCTGTCGATATCACTGGATTAGTTAACTATCTAAACCCTGAGCGTTTAAGTTAGAATGGAGCATAAATAGCTGCTCCTAAACGTCTAACGAGGATATCGGATAGACAGGCCCAAGGGTACTAATGTAAACATTACAAGTATCATGTCAGATTTGAATTTCTACTTTTCATAATAAAAAATCATAAATTAATTATATTTAAAAAATAATTCTTATAAATTTTATAAAATATTTTAAAAATTTGTTTTATTGTCAAAATAATTATTAAATATTTTTCAAAGCTTTTTGATCTACAAATAATTCTTTGCTCTTAGTTGCAACAGTAACTACAAGTACAGTGTTTGATTTTAGATAAGATTCTAATTCAGACCAGGCAATAAGCAGTACATCTACAGCGTTGTCTTCAAATGCCCATACATGAAGAATCTGTTTGTGCCATTTAATCATAGTGTTTTTTGAAGATTGATTTATGCCTTTGAGCTTTTTTCTTAATAAAACAGTTGCATTTTCAATTGTAAATTGTTCGAAATTTTTTTTCATTGCTCTTGTAACTGATACTCCTATTCTCTTGCCAAAAATATCCAAAACATAATCAGTAATCGATCCTCCTTCTGGAAAATAGGACACTTCCATTTCTGTACATATTAGATCAGCATTAAAAAATTTTTTGAAAAATTCAAACGAAAGAGCCTCAGATTCAACAGAAGAACCACCTGCATTTGGAGTATTCTGAATTCTAAGTGCATCCTTGGTCAACTTAATTGACTTATATGGCCTAATTTGATGAAAATAAGATATAATAAAACCATTTTTATATTTGTCATGGATCAAATTTTCAACCTGACTTGTTGTTTGATTACATGTGATCAAAAAGCTTTCGTTTAATAATAAATTAGACTGTTTTGAAGATAAGATTGATTCATTTAGGACAGTAGAAACTATTTATTCGTAAGAAGTCTGTAATAAGATTTTTATCATCTGGTTTTTCAGCAGATTGATGAGATTCTCTTTTTCGCGATTGCTTAGATGTCTTTTTTGGTCGATACATAGTGGTATGATTCTCTTAAATTTTTGCTATTTAATATATAATACAGCAATTTAGTTAGATTTATATTTCTGATGAATTTCGTAATTTTATTCTAAATTTTGAAATTCATAAAAAAAATTATGCTGAAAAGTTTAGAACCTAATTGCTTAATATTCGAATAAAACTAAGTAATTATATCAAATTTTTTTTTAGCAGACTTTAAAAAAATTTGAATGAAAAAATAATTTAAATAATGTGTTAAATTTTAAATTATTCCCATAATTTTGGTATTTTGAAGTTCAAATACAGAACAAAAATTCTTCCTTTTTTGATAAATTAAAATTTATTAAAATAAAAAAAAAATATATATTGAGATATGATTACTTTCGTTTATATAAATGTGTAATCAAAAGAGTTAATATTATAAACGAAACAGAAAATATTAAAAAAATTAAGATGGGCAATTTTTATCGAATATTATCAGATTAATTAATTAATTAATTTTTTTTATTTTAAAAGTTTCCTTTAAATCAATTATGTATTAATAAATTTGAAATGTGATAAATTTAAATGTAGTTGAATTTAAATACAAAAAAAATAAAATTTTAATATTTCTTGTCAACAATATGCATTACTGTATTTGAATTTTTTGGGAAAAATGAATTGAAAATTGAATATTTTAAAATGCAAGAATTATCACCTTGGATGTTTCTTGTTTTACTGTCAATCAATTTTTCTATTCATGTTTGTGGTGTAGTAACCACAAGAGCAAAATTAGATGTGCTCTCTAATCGAAACTGTATTATTCATATTGGGAAATGAGAAATCTTAGTACAAAAATTGCAGTACAAAAAGGAAAAACTATATAATTATTGTTCTAGTTGTGCAAAAATGGTTCTGTAAACAGTACAATGTTGTACAAGTTTGTACTAATGAATTCTAAACTCTGCAAAAACTGTTCAATTTAGTGCAAATTTTATCTAATGTTTTTTTAATGATGTGGATTTTACAGAGATAAGGTTAGGTATGAAGAGTATTTGCAAAATTTCGAATTCCTTTCTACAAACTTGTACAACATTGTACCATTTTTGCACAACTAGAAAAATAATTATATAGTTTTTCCTTTTTGTACTCTAATTTTTGTACTAAGATTTCACATTGCCTCATATTGTTATAATTACACTACTTACAAAAGAACTAGTCTCACCGACGCTAGGCTTAGAATAAAACAATATTTAATCTTTATTTACTAACTATTTACAACTTTGTTAAAAATCTATTCACATCTATTTGTTAAACTAAAAGTCTAACCTTTCGGTTTCTTCTATTTTTATTTACACTTTGTGCATCTGCTACAGAGCGGTCGTTTTCTATTTTAAAACTTAGATTAATAAAACGCTTATAAAGCATTTAAAGCGTTTAAAGCGCTACTAATAAAAAACCCTATAAAAACACAACAGAACAATGTTCACTAAATAAACTTAACTAAACTAAAATAATTAAAAGAAAGTTTAAAAAAAAATAGGTAGCTAATGGTCCATAAATTAAAACCCAATTTTATTTAATAAAATCTGATCCTATTTATTTAAAATTTTTTTTTAATTGCCAAAATTTGAATTGAAAATTTTTTTTAAACGATTTTTTTTCAAATCCGGAAGTGTCTATTAGTTTTAGTGTTGGGTACTGTCAATGGTGGCCACTGGAGCGCCAAAAAATGCTATTAGCCACTTTGATAACCGTGATCAAAAATAAAACTTAAAAAAATTTTAAATATGAAAATTTGATAGATATAATAATTGAGCATAAGAAAACAAGTTGAAATTTTGAGAATAAAATTTTAAACTATTTTTTAAAATTATTTTGGTTTAGTTAAGTTTATTGAGTGAACATGAATGACAAAATTTATGACACAAGCCGTGGTAAAACAAGAAACAATCATGAAGGCCATCAAATTATTTAATTTACAATTAAGTTTACCCAAAAAATTCAAATACAGTAATGCATACTATTTACAAAGTTTATATTGTTGATAAGAAATATTAACACTACTTGGAGCTTTGATTACCGCACAAATAAGTTTTTTACAAAAAGAGAGCTTTTGAGGATTCAATTAGCAATCGAAATTATTTGTAAAGAGTTGAAAACTTTCCTTTTTTTAAACTCAATTTTAAAAAAAATACTGATGCTTAACTTGTTTTATTGTATGCAAGACTAATTTTTATATGCTTTAATGACTAAATCTTTATGCGCTACCAATTTTTTTTTACACTATAATATTGTTTTTAATGCATCAAATATATTTTTCAATAAAAGTAGAGTTAAAAAAAATAGTTAACTTAAATTTGAGTAGATGGAATAAATTTATTTAAAATAAAAAAATGTTAAGTTTAAAATGTCAAAAATTTGAAAAAATTTGATTTTTTAAAAATTTATTCAAACTTATTTAAACGAGCACATTTTATAACGAAAATTTTTTTTTTCAAAAATGAATGGTAGGCATGAAAATGGAGATCATTCTCAATTGATGGTCAAATTCTTCACCAAAAATACAAAATATTCCATTGCTGACAATCCATACTCAATATCAGCTTCATCAACTGTTCAAAATTTAAACGCTCTTTTGATAGGAATCTTGAAATCAGATGACAATGACCTAGAAACAGATTTTTCTACTCTAGAATTTGACTTTTACATTAATGGACAATACATAAGCAGCACTCTAGGCGATTTAATTCAAACCTTGTCTGACATTAAGACAGAATCTGTGATTGAAATCGAGTATTCGGAACGGAACGCTGCCCCAGAACCCATAGATTCCGTAATACTCGACGATTGGATCAGTTCAATCAAAGGTTTAAGCGAATTGATACTTGTTGGCTGCTACGATAACACTGTGCAGATATGGAACAAGTCAGCTAATCAACTAGTCTCTCTGCCAGGTCACACTGGTCCTGTTAAATCCGTAGCTTGGCTAAGCGAATCGAAAATAATGAGCTCATCCCATGATCAATCGATACTTATTTGGCATTTGGATCAAAATAATAAACTTACTAGGACACAAAAATGTGTGGGACACACAGAAAGTGTCGAATGCATAGACATAAGTGAGGATAAGTCAAAATTTGTGTCAGGCTCATGGGACAAAATGATCAAATTGTGGAATTTACTAGACGAGCAAGACTATGAGGAAAATTCACTGTCCAAGAAAAAAAAATCCGACATACCCACACAGGTCAAGACTCCTTTGATAACCCTAAGTGGTCACACTGAAAATGTATCAAGTTGTAAATGGATGAACGAAAATAGTGTTTGCACTGCTTCATGGGATCATTCGATCAGACTATGGGACATGTTCACTGCCCAAGAGACTCAATGCTTAAAGAGTGTCAACAAAATATATCTATGCATAGATTTTTCAAGAATAAATGGTCTAATTAGTGCTGGATCGAATGATTCATTGGTGAGAATTTATGATCCAAGATCAACTGAGGGTAATCTAGTTAAAATAAATCTTGCCTCGCATAGTGGATGGGTTTCTTCGGTTAGTTGGTCCAAAAAAGATCAAAATTTACTTGTCACTGGATCTTATGATAATAGTGCTAAATTGTGGGATATCAGAAAGTAAGTTTTTTTTTGTTCTAACATTTTTTATCACCAAAAAAAGTATTTTTTAATCTCAAATAGAAAAAAATTAATTTTTTATAATTTATTTAATTTGATTTTTTTTTAGAAAGTTGTAAAAATTTTTTCATTTAACTCAGATTAGATGTCACAATGAAAATTCGAAGATAATTTTACAAATAATTGATGTTTTTAGATTAGTTGTGCAATATAGTCAGAAATTCTTGAATTTTAGACAGTTTTTTTAATTTTCTGAAATAGTGACCAAAAAATCTAAAAATATGAAAATTTTAAAATTTAAAATTATTTATTTCATTTAGGCGATTATTTTGTGTATAAATGTAGTAAATGAAAATGATTAAAAAATGATGCCAAAAAATGATCTTTTAAAAATTTTCATTTATTTATTAACACTAAAAAAAACATGTATCATGTAAACCCATATTAAATCCATCTGAAAGCTCTTAAATTTAGCGTATTTCATCAAATAAAGTTCATCAAAGTGTTTCTTCTATTTGAAAATATTTTAGTCTAAAAATTTTATTCAAATAAAAGAAATTTTTCCATTTTTTTTTCTTCTATTGCAAACATGAAAATACATGTTTTACATGGCAAACGGGGGGTGAATTTTCTTTTTAACAAGACACATTTTTTGTAAAGTGTATAAAATATTATTTTTTTAATTTGTGATCATTTGTTTGTTTCACATTTATTTCAATAAAAAATAAATAAAAATTTAAAAAATAAAGCAAAGTTTAACTGTTTTCTCAATAATCTAATTTGATGAGTTTTTTTTTTAGTTTCACTAATTATTTTTTCCTTTGAAATTAATTTATCTAATTATCTATTGCTGATATCAATCAGAAAAAATTAATTTTTAATAAAAAACATTTTAAAAAATATTTTAATTTTAAGAAAAGTTTGAACATAATTTTTTTAATAGTTTAAAATTAAAAAAATATCATACACATTCAATTCCATACATTTACGTTACATTGTTTTATTGCACACTGAATACTAAAGCTTCAGAGATTTAGTTTTAGCTTAAGGTTTTTTAGACACCTTTATTAAAAAAGTGTAACTCCAGTATTTTTAAATTAAAATAAAATTTTAAAAAGTAGCTTTAAATTTTAAAACTAAGCATCTTGTTTTTAATTCTTAAAAATATTTTATTTTTTAAAATAACAAAATTTAAAATTTTTATTCATAATCATCCGGTTTTTCTAGTGTAAATGTAAAATTAGTTGCTTTCTAAAATGTTTTATTCTAAATTGTAAAATATATAAAATTCTGGCATTGTTTCTAAATAAACAATCCCTTGTGAATTGAAAAATTCAGGTTTTTCTAATATAAATTTAGATAAAGTTAAAAAATATATATATTTTTGTATATAAATTTTGTAAAACGAGTTTTGAATCTAACAAAGAAAATTAAAAATTTCAAAGATTAGCTATTGGAAAACAATTTTTTGTTCATTTTTTTTAAAGTCTAATTAAAATTCTAATTTCACAAAAAACACCATTTCTAAAAAATATCTTCAAAAAAGAGGATGCATTGCTGCATATTTCCAAAAATTATTTTTCAGTTTTTTAAAAGCATTTCTAATTCTTATTTTAATATTTTTGGTGATAAAAAAATTTAGCATCTAAAAAGGTTAATTTTTTTTTGTAGCCCCAAGACAAGTATGTATGACATGTTGGGCCATGAGGACAAAGTTTTGTGTGTCGACTGGAGCTTGGATAATTTGATTTTAAGTGGATCTGCTGATAATACGTTTAAAATGTATCAAGCATAATTATTTTTAAAAATAAAAATTAAAAAAAAATATTTTTTTTGTTGGATAAAAAAATAAAGACAAAAAAAGTGACTATGTCCAAATATTTAGATTATTTTTGAAACAATTCTATAATGAAAAAATGGACCTAGTTTTTCGTTTTTAGAAAATTTATTTACAGTAATAATCAAAAAATAATATCAATTATCTACTTGTCGACTTTCGGCCTTGGTTTATATTAAATAGAATAATTGTGTCAATTATTATAAAAATTTCAGCAATTTACTCAAAGTGATATTTCAATTTTGTTTTGAAAAATAATTACTGTTCCCTAGTGACGCTAGAATGAGCGAGGAAACCAAACAAAATGAACAATTGATCCAGGAAACAGAAGAATTTCAAAATCAATCACAAACTGAAAATACAGAAAATGTTGAAAACGGAAACAATTGTGACCAAAGTCAAAATGATTCTCAAAATGCTCAGCTTGAACCTGAACATTTTAGAAAAGTGTTTGTGGGCGGCTTAAGCTACAAGACTGACGACGAGTCGTTCAAGAACTATTTCTCAAAATTTGGTGAATTGTTGGACTATGTGGTAATGAAAGACAAAGAGTCGGGCAAGAGTCGAGGTTTTGGATTTGTCACATATGCAAACTCGACCCAAGTAGACCAACTGATGCAGAATAGGCCTCACAACATTGATGGTAGACAAGTTGAGACCAAAAGAGCCACGCCTAAAGAAGACTCGGGCAGACAAGAAATTCAAGTCACCGTTAAAAAATTGTTTGTGGGTGGAATTAGAGATAGCATAAATGAAGAGGACTTGAGGTCTTACTTTAGCTCGTACGGAAATATAACTGACTGTGCTATTATGAGAGACAAAGAAAAAAATACATCAAGAGGCTTTGGTTTTATTACTTTTGACGACTATGATCCAGTCGATAAAGTAATTATTGAAAAACATCACACAGTCAATGGTCTTCCTTTGCAGTGTCAAAAAGCTTTGCCCAAAGACGGCAATCAGTCCAATAATAATAGATCTAATCAAAATAGATTTGGTCAACATCAACAACAAAATTTCAATAGCTTTAACAACAATGAT
>PJRA01000297.1:208702-221766 GCA_016987375.1 Brachionus koreanus
TAAAATAGTATTGTACAATTTATATGAGTCAGATCTTCTACTTTTGATACCTGTTTAATAAAAGAAGTATTCTCTCTATCATATATCTTATAATCTTTCCTTAAGTATTCAAAAACGCTTTTACATAATTGGTTATTAAAAATTTGTTTGACAAAGAATATTTTATGCTTATAATAAATTTGACTAATTGACTCCAATTTTAGTGCTTTGTTCATAGGTTTTGTTTTTGTAAATTTACTGAGTCCAATAAATCGTTTTATTAAAATATTTTGCCGAATATCAAATTCCTTTAAACTCTTTTCATTAATGAAGATATTATCTAAATGATATCTAAAGATTGATTGAGAGAACTGTTTGTATAGGAAAGCTATAGTTTCTGGGTTCATTAATTTTGGTTTGCATTCAACACTATTTAGAGAGTAAAAAATCTCTTCAACTTTTTTCATCTTATTTTCCACGAAATCCTTTATTGATTTTTGATTTCCAATAGGTAGGCCAAGATAAATCAAACTTTTAACTTTTGGAATCGTAGAGCCATTTAATTTAAATTTTGTTTTAGAACTTGTATTTTTTTTTTTCGAATAGGATTGATGCCGATTTAAAGGCATTAAATTCGATTTTTCAGTCCTTGGCATTATTTTAATGTGCTTTTCAGATGGTGATAATAAGACTATATCGTCGCAGTAGGCAAGAACCGACAAATTTATTTCAACAATCTTTGCACCAACTTTAAAATCAGTGCATACATATAACATTTGATCGATGAAAAAATTAAATATGTACGAAGATAATATTTCTCCTTGTTTGACTCCTCCTGTTATTGGGAAAGGATTACTTTTTTCTTCACAAACTTTGATGATCGCCTTAGAAATTTCATAATATCTGTTTAATATTCTCCACAAATAATTATTCATTTATCCAATTAGTTTGTAGAAAAGCCCAGCACGCTATAATTTATCAAACGCTTTACTGGCATCAAGACTCATTATAATTAAACGAGATCCTCCTTGGCAATAATAGTTGACTATTTCGTTTGCTAAAAAATAGCAATGTTTACATGAGCTCTTTTTTTTGTATCCAAATTGATTGCTATGAATGCTATCAAAAATATTCGTCTTGGCCAAAATAATAGACTCAAAAATAGTTGATAAACATGAATACATCGTGATAGGTCTCCAATCTGAAGGATCTTTTGAAAATACTTTTGTTGGAATAGGTTTTAATAAGGCAATATTGAAATTCTTTGGGAGATAATTAATTTTAATAGAAAAATTGAAAAACTATTCAAGTAAAATAAGTAGATTTGTTGATGATCCATTTATGAAAAATTCATTGCAGATTAGGTCGTGACCTGGACTTTTCTTACGACCAAGTTTCTTAAGTACATCGTTAACTTCTTCAATCGTGAAATAAATAGGTGACTCATCAAGATTATCTAAACTAACATTTTATTTAAATATTTATATTTATTCACTAAACTAAACTAAACTAAACAGAACTGAAGATAATTTTTGAGCTTGATAACCCTAATTTTATCATTAATTCTCAGTTGGCTTTATTTTATACTTTAGGTTTTGGCTTAAAAAATGAAACAAAAAATTAGAAAATTAAAAAAAGCGTGACTGTAAGAACAAGAAAGTATAATTTGAATTTTATTTTCTAACTCTGTTTCAATAATTAGAGTTTAAATGGATGAAATTTATCACTAGGAGCTCCAAAGGAGTCATTTTGACTCTTTTGAAAAGATTTTTCAAATGGGTATATCTTATTTGATTTGTGCAGATTTTAAAATTTTCTTTAAAAATAAAATTTATCTATAATATTATTATAGTTTTTTTTTATAAAATATTTTTGAATTAAAAAAACGTGAAAAAATGCTTGATGCTTCTAGTGTTATATAATTTAAAATTTGTCTTCGATTTAACTTTTGCATTTGACAAGCATTCAATAAATAAAATAAAAAAATACTATATTAAAAATTTATTTTAGCATTAATTTATTTTTTAAAAAATAGAATTTATTTTGAAAAAAAATTAAAACATGCCATTACCATTGCCTACCATATTTATCTGATTCATACCATTATTCATTAAATTATTGTTGCCATTTTGGTAGTTGTTCATTCTATTTTGAGCATTTTTCGGACCAGGGCCTTTTCGTCCCGGTTGATTTTTCCCTCCTGCATACGGTGCTTGTGGTCGATTGTTAAATTTTGAATGACCACCTCGCATTGGACCTCCAGCACCATTGCGTCCATTTCGATTGTTGTTCATGTTCGAATAGCCTCCTCCAGAATTTCCATTCATACCATTCGAATAGTTTCCAAAATTCATGCCATTTCCACTAAAATTATTCATTTGAAAACCATTGTTTCTATTATTCATAAAATCATTGTTGTTAAAGCTATTGAAATTTTGTTGTTGATGTTGACCAAATCTATTTTGATTAGATCTATTATTATTGGACTGATTGCCGTCTTTGGGCAAAGCTTTTTGACACTGCAAAGGAAGACCATTGACTGTATGATGTTTTTCAATAATTACTTTATCGACTGGATCATAGTCGTCAAAAGTAATAAAACCAAAGCCTCTTGATGTATTTTTTTCTTTGTCTCTCATAATTGCACAGTCAGTTATGTTTCCGTACGAGCTAAAGTAAGACCTCAAGTCCTCTTCATTTATGCTATCTCTAATTCCACCCACAAACAATTTTTTAACAGTGACTTGAATTTCTTGTCTGCCCGAGTCTTCTTTTGGCGTGGCTCTTTTGGTCTCAACTTGTCTACCATCAATGTTGTGAGGCCTATTCTGCATCAGTTGGTCTACTTGGGTCGAGTTTGCATATGTGACAAATCCAAAACCTCGACTCTTGCCCGACTCTTTGTCTTTCATTACCACATAGTCCAACAATTCACCAAATTTTGAGAAATAGTTCTTGAACGACTCGTCGTCAGTCTTGTAGCTTAGGCCGCCCACAAACACTTTTCTAAAATGTTCAGGTTCAAGCTGAGCATTTTGAGAATCATTTTGACTTTGGTCACAATTGTTTCCGTTTTCAACATATTCTGTATTTTGCGATTCAATTTCTTGTATATCCTGAGTCATTTGCATTTGTTCACTCTGTACATTTTCCTCACTCATTCTTCCAAGCTCCTAATTATTTATTACTGTTATAGAACTTTTTAATCAATCTCTTCATGTTTTTAAGCACATATTATCGATCATTTTTATACTCTTTGTATTTTCAATGTCCATCTTTGTTTTAGTAAAATAAAAGCTTTTTTATTATTTACTTTATCGACACATAATTTGTCTTATATTTTAGTATAGTTATTGGTTTAACTTTCCAAGACCATTTAGGTTACTAAAAGTATTCTAAAATCTAAAATAAAATTATTTTTATATTTTGATAAAAAATCTTTTAACTTTCATGCAAAAAGTGTAAATGTCTACAACATCGATTCATAAATCTCCAAGCTATTAGATCACGAATAAATGGAATTAGAATGATTTTTAGAGAATTTATTTCAAAGAATAATTTATTAGTATTTTTAATAATTTAGCACTATTCAACTTTTCATTTAATCAAGCTTAGTTTAGATACGTTTATTTTTTAAGGGTAAATTGCAATACAATTAAATTGTGCATTTTAGAAAAGATATTGATATATTTTAGAAAAGAGCAAATTGAACATCCCCTGTAAATGCCCGGCTTAAAACCACTGACACTTTTTGATCAGCAATACAATGTGACAAGACATTTTTTTCTGTAACCACCCTGTTTGTCAAAAAGTTTTATCTAAAGAGCCACGTTTAATTATTTCTATCACTAATTTAAATATTTTTTAAGACATACAATCCAAAAATAGAACTTTATTTCTGGTTTTAGATCAAAATTTTATTTTTTTTGAAAAACATTATTTTATTTATTGAATTTGAATAAACAAATATGAAAAAAATAAAATTCTTTTCTAGTTGTGCAAAAATGGTTCTGCTAACAGTACATTCCTGTACTAATTTGAACAAACGAATTCTCAACTCTGCAAGAATTCTTCATTTTTCTTTAAAATGCACATCATTAAAAAACATCTAATAATATTTTCAATAAATTGCACAGATTTTCCACAGCTTAAAAAGTACGGTTTGCAGAGTCATTTTTGCAAAAATAGAAAAAAATCTTTTTTATTTCGCTAAAAGATATAAATTAAATTTTAAACATAGATTGAATCACTGATGCATAATTAGTTATTTTTTTTTAATTTTGAATAAAAGCTTATAAATAAACTTAATGCATCATACATGTTTCATATTTTAAATAAATTAACCATTTTTGACTATATTTGAATTTTTTTTACTTTTATTAACCAGAAATAACATTTTGTTATTACGTAATTTTAGTAAAATGTGGTGAGTGTACAAGCTAGTGGTGGCAGTGTAGGCATATGGGGAGCGATTTCATCTAATGGAACTGGTAACTGCCAAGTGTATAGCGGTCGAATGGATCAATATTTGTATATAGATACGTTGGAAAATGCCATGTTACCTTCGAGAGACTTGTTAATAGATGACCATAGTAATTGGATATACCAGCAAGATTACGTGCTATGCCATTAAGCAAAGAAAGTTGACGCATGGTTTCGCGAAAATAATATTAGTGTTCTTCCATGGCCAGCAAGAAGTCCTGATTTGAATCCCAGGCCAAGTTTATAGTTAATTTAATTGTATATAAAAAAGTGATCAAATGACAGTATTTTTATGTTTTTCTTTTAAATATTTTTTATGTTATATTCTTAAAATCAAAAACTTTTTTCAATAAAAATCCGATTTCATAATTAAATATTTAATTTTTTAATTTATTTAATAAAAAAAAATCAACTTGTCATAAACTTTTGGGACTGACTGTATAATATAAAAATTTTATTAAGACAAATCGAAGGGACTTTTTTCAATTTTTCATTTTTTTAAACACAACTAAACATTCAATTATAAAATCATTAATGTTAATAATAAAAAATAGAGTAAAAAAATCATTTTTATTCTAGACGGATGTTTTTATTTTTGAATAGAAAAATACAAATAAAATTTTTTTTTCATAAATTTGAAATAGCAAATGCAACTTTTGTTATGCATTTAGAAAATAAATAAAAAAAAATATCCTATAAATATAGAGATTTTAATTTTTAAATTGCACATTCTAAAATTAAAAATATTAAAAGGTTTTTTATTTAAAAAATAAAATAAACAAAAAATGAACAACACTGAAAACACGGAAAACGGGAATCATCATCCAGATGGAGAACATGATCAAGAACAGCACGTTCAGCCTAAGGATGAACAAGTTGAACAAGTTGAACTTGAAAATCAAGTTAAACATGAAGAAGAACAACCTGAAGTACAACAAGACGAACAACAAGAAGATCAACAAAATCCAATCAGTGAACAAACTTACCAAGAATATAGTCAAAACGACTCTCAACTTGATACAAACGCAAACGAAATAAGTCAAAATTCCCAAGACAGTCAGTCAAGCCAACAGGCTCTGGAACCTGAACAGTTTAGAAAAGTTTTTGTGGGAGGTCTAAGTTTTAAAACAGATGATGAAGCGTTCAAAAACTATTTTTCTAAATTTGGTGAATTGTTAGACTATGTTGTAATGAAGGATCGAGAGTCTGGCAAGAGTCGAGGATTTGGTTTTGTCACCTATGCAAATTCGTCTCAAGTGGACGAATTGATGCGCAATAGGCCACATACAATCGATGGCAGACAAGTAGAAACAAAGAGGGCCACGCCGAGAGAGGACTCTGGTCGACAAGAAGTACAGGCTACTGTTAAAAAGTTATTCATTGGTGGCATTAGAGACAATATAACAGAAGAAGACCTAAAATCTTATTTCAGCTCTTACGGAAACATAATTGACTGCATTATCATGAAAGATAAGGAGACCAATAAGACTAGGGGCTTTGGCTTTGCTTCGTTTGATGACTATGACCCAGTCGACAAGATTATATTGGAAAAACATCACACTATAAATGGCATAGTTTTGCAGTGTTTAAAAGCGGTTCCCAAAGATGGACAAGGTCAAGGACGAAAGCCTGCACAAAATGGCCGGGGCCATGGCGGAGGCTACAACCAGTCCCAAGGAGGATTTAATAACGGTGGACAATTCAACCCTAATTTTAGTACACCAGCAATGCCGAATAACGGTTTCCAGATGGGTGGCCAAGTTCCTCAATTCGGAAGTAATGGCAGCATGCAGAACACATATGGAAGCTATAATCAAGCGCCTCAACAACAAAACGGCGGTCCGAGACGCGGAGGTGGTGGTGGACCCATCCGAGGTGGCCATGGACGATTTTCGGGCAGAAATCAAGGCCCCTATTCAGGTAAACTAGAATTTAATTTGTTTCATTTGAACAGAGCCTCTTGATTCTAGGAGAGGAATTTTTAAGCTAATTAGAAGACTAATTTAGGATTTTCGTTTAGGCGGCATGCCAGGCCAAACAGGTTTCAATAGAGGAGGTCGTGGTGTAGGTCAGAGAGGAGGAGGCGGTCGAGGACGAGGACAAATTGGTTCTGGCCAACAACAACCGTTATCTTATAATCAATAAAAATAATAAATAGTTTTAATTATTAAAATTTATTCCATATTTTAGAATAAGGAAATATCTGAAAAAAAATAAGTATATTTTTTATTATTAAAATTTTTATTGTAAATAAATGTTCCTTGGAACAATAATAAAAACTATTTTTTTTTTTTTTTTTAAATAAAAATGAAATTAAAAATTAGCAAAAATTTATTAAATAAAATAAATATTAAATTGAATAGAAAAAAAAAGTCATATTATTTGAATAGTTAATTTATTTTCAAAAATTAGACAAAAATAAAGTAGGAAAAAAAATTTTTTTTGTAGATAAAATATTTTCAACTAGTAGCAAAAAATATAAAATTTATGTTCAAAAATTAAAAAAGAAAATTTTCGATTTTAAGACTGATCGAGTCTCGGATTGTTCAATATTAGAATTCGATTGTGCATGTATATAAAAAGCTGCTTGATTTAAAGGACGAGCAAACATCTTTTTTCCTTTCGCGTTTTGCACAATTCTAAAGATGGAAATCTAGTAAATAGTTCAAGTTGGTAGCTAATGCCAAATACATGTTTGTAAATATTGACATAAACATGTACTCAATTCCCGGACTAGACCATTAAGTGCTACTAAAAAAAAAATAACCATAAAATAGTAATTTTTAAAATTAATTTTTATTTTTTATCATAAAAGTTTACACTTTACCAAAAAATGGAAATTATTTCGCATCTTTTTTGTGCATGCCTTGATTGAGCCAGTGCAATTAGAAATTTAAAAGGTCCTTTAAAATTCTGAAATGAAGTATATATTCGTTCTTATTGTTGAGAATATAGTTCTGGTTTAAAAGAAAGACCGTCAATAACGATTAAGTGCATTATCCCATTTGAGAATTCACCCAAACACACAACACTAGAACGCCCGTCAGATTTTTTAGACTCTTTATTTGAATAATTTAAACTTGAATTTTATCACATATAAATAAAATTTTAAACAAATACATTAGCTAAACGTTGCTCACAATCATGACTAAGGAGATTTATGTTGGAAGTCTCAAATGCTTGGATATCATCTCTAACATAAATACAATGACTCCTCAATCTGATTTTCTATTCTTGTCATCACTTTTTTGACGATCCTTACTGACGAAAATTTTGTATCCATTTAGATTAGTAGTTGAGCTTTCGTCATACCATGTTTCAGTGATGCCAATAATATATGGTAGAAAACTTGCTGAATATGCCTCAAGCAGATGTAGCTTGTTATTTAGGCTTGTAGCGTTGGTGTAGTAGAAATGAAGCTTATCATGATTGTCTTCTAGGTTGGTTGATGAATATGAAGAGCTCATTACTTTTAGTGGTAAAGAGGTATTCAATGAGGAGTGCATAGAAGAATCAGAGAAGATAGAAAAATTGGATGAGCTTTCGGAATGTAAGCTATTATATACAGTGGTAAATGAATAAAAATTGTCACCCCAGTCACACATTGAATAATTGCCCTTTGCACATTTTTATGCTTTTATGCTAACACTAGAACTCCCGTTGTTTTTTTTTTGAATAATTGAAACTTGAATTTTATCACATATAAATAGAGATTAAAAAAATGGATTTTATTAGCTATAAATGTTGACTGTAGTTTTTTAGAAAATTGGATAAATTTTCAGAGTAAATGTTTAATTTATCTTAATAAATTTATTTTAAATTTTTATGAAAAATCAGCTTGGCTTAAAATAGTGTTAAAATAGATTAAAAAGTCATTTGATTTCAAATTTAGCATCAATTTTTTTAACATTAAAAATATAAAAAAAATGTTAAATGGGGTTCAGAAATTGTTTCAAATGAATGGAAAGCATACAAAATTAGCTTATTTAGCATGGATTCGAACATTTTACCGTGATTCATTCAAAAGAACTTGGTCGTCGATCATGAATGTGGTAAAAGGAAAAGTCATGTAATCGAATAGAGGAACAACCAACGAACATTTAGCTTAACAATTGTTTAGATCAATAAATTCATAAAAGTTTTGTATTTTAAAAGATTCTTTAATCAATTATGAATGAATTAACCAAGTTCAAATTGAAGAGCTAGACGTCCTCTACCATTTAAATTGACCAAATTGGAAATATGAGAAAACTTAGTCATTAATGAGCGACTCAAATACCTTGCATGGTACTGACATGAGTGATACAAGGCTGTAGTCGCCTTTTTGTGCATTGGTAATACATTTGATTGTTGAAAATTTTTTTATATGAATGAAAGCATTTGAGTTTAGATTTTTCCAATCTAAAGAATAAACATCATTTAATTTAATTGTTTAGACTTTAATTAAATCAAAAATCATTTAATTTGCCAATTTCTAGTAAAACAAAAAGATTTCTAAACAAATGCATAAAAAGTAGTCTCACATGCATTAACATTTTGTTTTTCAACAATTTAAAAGCATCTTCGTTTTAAATACATTTTCTTTTAATCAATAGATTTTTCAGTAATTATAGTTTAAAACACAGCATAGCTAATTAATTAACTAAATAGAAAAAAAATCTTTTATCTTAAAATAAAAAAAAACAATGGGCTTTTAAACTAAAATCAAATTTCTCAAACGAAAAATTGATTTTTTTAATTGCATTTTTTAGTTTAAATATTTTAAGTTTTTGCTTGATTTTTTAACAATCAACTTTAAATATTCAAGCAAACATGGGTAAATGTCCATTGGGTTACACAGCAGCTGATTTGGCTCGTTTTCAAGCTAGCGAAAAAGCACCAAAGGCTAGTAAATGTCCGCTAGGCTATACATATGCTGATTTTGCTCGTTTCCAATCAAATAATCAAGCTATGACTTTTCCAAGCTATGGATTTGGATATAATGGAAGCTTAGGCTTATGGTAGATTCATTCTACTTTTTTTTTAAATACGAGATTATTCTATAAATTTATTTGATTTCTTAAATAAATAGATTAAATGTTCTCTTTCATTATTTATTAATAACCGATAAGAAAAATAAACCCTGGGGAAAAACTAAAAAAAATTTTAAGTCTTTATTAATTTTAAAAATTTGTTTAAAAATTGAGAAAAGTAAAGAAATTTAATTCTTGATTAATATACTGCAACTATCAGCGTTTCAGCAATCTTTTTTGAATTTGTTCTATTTTTTAGCTAAAAAAATTGAAAAAAAAATTGAGAAAAAAAGTAATTTAATTTTTGATTTATGCGAAATGTCTGAATTACAGCCATCAGTATTACAACATTGTTTTTCGCTAATTGTCTCTAAATTTATAAAAGGGTTCATTTTTGAGCCAAACAGGTTCATTTGATTCTCAAGATTTTTAGCTAAATTACAATCCAACGAACACTCTTTGCTTATTATTTGATCACCATCTACTTTTTGATTAATTGTCTAAATATTTAAAATTCTATTCAAATTAAAAAATAATTTTAAAATTTTTACAAGACAACTATTCTCTGTTGAAGGACATGCTGTTAGAGATCCAACTCCTGAACAATCTTTACAAACATAGCACTGAAGTCCATGTGATATAGGCATCAAGGTAGCAAAAAATGAAATAGCCAAAAGCCAGCCGAATGGAAAAACAAGCATATTTATTTTTTATTTAAAAATTTTTTTTTCTAAATATTTAACTCTTAATTTTGTTGCCTAATTACAATTGTTGCCAAATAATCATTTTTAATTTTTATTATTAAATCTTAATTACAAATTTCTTAAAACTGATAACCAAATAATTACGGAGTAGTGGTTACAGCATAAATTAAAGTCATTTTAGCATACAGTCAAAAATATGAAACAGTTACGCTTAGGACATAGAAAAAATTTAGATAATCAATTTAAACTAATTTTTTTTTACACAGATCAGTTTCATGTTCGCTACCTGTAGCAAATTTTAATCTATTTTTCAAAAAGAAAATTAGCACTAGAAAACCCGAGGGGCTTTTTAGACCCCTTTTTTAAAATTTGAAACTTGAATATTTTTTGAAAGAAATAAAATTTCATAAAATTGCTACAAGAAACCCAACTATAATTAAATATAATTAAACCTTTAAATAGGATGGCGAATTTTTTTTTTTCAAAAAAAAGTCAGTATTAATTACATTTTTATTTAAGTTGAAGTTTTAATTAAAAAATTTAATTTCAAAATTAATAAGATTAAATTATTCGATAAAATTAAAAATTTTTTTTTCTTTTTTTAAAAGTTTTATCTTGAAGAAAACTCAAAAAAAAGTCTTTTCAAAGTCAAGTCAAAAGACTTTTTTTGAAAAAAAAATTTAAAGTCAAGTCAAAACCAAGGCAGAATCTGGAGCTCTGTGGTCTCCAAGATACCTTCTACAGCTCCCTCTACACCGACTCAACCAAAAATCCAAACCATGATCAACGACACAATTGAAGCCAAATTCGAACCAGTAATCGAGTTCCTCGTAAAACTTACTGCCGAGATAACACTAGTCCACTCACATAGAAAAGTTTTCTCCCTTTCCTGATTATCTTTTAAAATGCTGCAAAGCAATGTTCGAATGAATAAGAAGAAGAAATATGGACTTCAAATGACTATTTGGAAATAAGGAAAATTATTATTTTTTTTTTTATTAATAAATTTTATTAGTTTTAATGTAAAAATAAAATATTGACAAAGCTAGAAAACAAAAAAATATTGTCTAATTTAAAAAAAAATTAAAGGCCATTTTATGTTTGAGACAAAATAAAAGTAGAAATGAAAAAAATTTAATTGTCTTTAAATTTTAGACTCTGACTTCATTCGTATAGATATCACTTTTTGGTCTATGCATTTCTCGTTGATATTTATCACTTTTTTTCTTGTAATTCTTTGATTGTTTGGAGCTTAGAGCACAATTGAAGTCAAAAAATTCAACTATGGGTATTTCAATGCGTACCCATCCATTTCTCACAAACGACACACTCACACCCGCTTCATCAAATTTAAAAAAATTGTCCGGCAGTTTACACTGCCGACTAAATTCTCTAAACATCAATTTGTCATTATTTTCAGTCGAGTCCGAGTCAATCGAATCCAACGAGGACTCACAAGTACTGGTCAAACTGGCCGATGAACAACTAGACACATCATTATTGAAGAGATTTTTTTTGGCCAAATTTGTCTCCTGAATAATTCTTAATTTGAGAATATTTTTCTCTATTCTCACTTGAGTTCGGTCCGATGGGGAACAGCTGGGCAACTTAAAAAAATAAGTCAAATAAATATTGTCCATTGGGTCTCTTGTAATGCAGTTGAAGCCATCTTCCAGCATTTGATCGTCTATTAGTCGCTGATTAGAAGACAAGTGACGTTCAATAGACCTAGATTTAGAGCGCGGTTTGTCCGCGCCTCGTCTCTCGTCAAACCTAACCGACTTGTGTTCATTCAAAAATCCCTCATTGCTCTTGGGCCGCTTGACACTGCGACAAGTCTGCTTGGCTCGTCGACAAGTCCGCTCACATCCATGCCTGTTCAGCTTGTCATCCACACTAGTGCTCGGCTTAAGAGCCGAGCCAGTATTTTCACTGTAAAGTGGATTCTGGAATATGTACTCGCGTGTTTTGGCTTGCTGATTAAAACACTTAACAGTTGTATACACTGGTGGTTTTAGACACGTACATTTTATAAACAGATGGCTATTTTCCAAATAGGACTCGAGTGTGTTTATGTCACAGTTGTCCGGCAAATAAATGTCTTTTTTAAGTTCTCTTTTTAAACAATTGTTGCCTTTGGTTAAATCAAGGTCTATAATTGTCGGAGTTGCTAGTTTACTAGTGTTTATTGTAAGTGAATTTGATTGAATGGGCTCAATTCTGAGACAATGAACAGTCAGCTTTTTGCTAGCCTTGAAATTGCTCTCTACCAGTTGCACACTTATGTCCTCGGGTCCAAAGTCTGGTCCGATGTAAATTGAAGTTTTGAATTCATCGGAATGATTTTGATTGATTAGCTTGTTGGTAACTTGGCATGACTTGATACTGTCGAAGAACGGAAACGAATTGGAGTCCATTAGAAGATTTTCGATTGATTTATTGCTGCTTTTGAGCTTTATTTCGGGCAGACTGTCGAGTTTGGTGCGCGAATCGTGCGACAGTTGGCTCAGACTTGTGGATTTTATTGACTCTTTGCCAGTGTCGCTTTCTGTTGAAGCCATTTTGGGCTCTAGCCGCTGGAATTTATTGCTGTTGATCAGCGCGTCCAGTTCTTCAAAGGCCGACTGGTCGCAGCTGACCGGCCTCTCTCCTTTCATCGAGTAGTATATTGGGTTGCTGGCCACATTGTAGTAGTCGTACGAAAGCAGATAGTTTTTGTAGAAATCGGCGTTTGAACGCGCACTTTTGTTTTTGCCATGTTTTACAAAAACATTTTTGTTCGGTCTCATTTTTAATAATCTAAAAAATTTTATCAATAAGCCTAGATATTTATGAAAATTTAAAATTAAAAAAAAAATTTAATTATTGTTTTTGAGATTTTATTTTT
>PJRA01000297.1:231761-257748 GCA_016987375.1 Brachionus koreanus
TATTATTTTTGCACAAGGTTTGGCTTGCACTTGCATATTCAAATGCGGCATTGTCAATTTTGGAATCTAAAACAAAAACAAAAATTAAAATAATTTTTTTTCTAAGGGTTTAATAATCTTTGTGCAAAATGTATCAGCTGATATAATGTTTGTATCACCCAAATTTAGTCCGTTTTATAAACTCATTTAAAATTGTGCAAAACAGTATATGCATTAGAAAATTATTAAAATGAGATTTTAAAACGGCCTAAATTTGGGTGATACAAAAATTGTATCAGCTGATACATTTTGCACACCGATATTAAGACCCTTTGGAAAAAAGTTATTTTAATTTTAAATTTTCGTTTTTGTATTTTGTTCCAAAATTCACAATGCCGCAAACTGATTTTGAAATTGGTTTCAAATTCAAACGAGTCTACCAGGCCTAGTTAAAGTGAATTAAATTTAAGGACCCACTTTCTCTTCAATTTAAACTATGGCTAACAAATTACAACATTTTATTTTTGTTTTAAATTGTGAATTTTTCTTTTTAACTAAAAATAATCTTGTAATTGTTCAATAATTGTATTTTGTAGCTAATTTTAAATAAATACCCCTTTTTATTTTTTTCTGAATAAAATATAGAAGCCAATGTGGCTTAAACTTTAAATGAAATTGAAATTTGTCACCGTTATTGAATCAATCAAATGAAAAAAACAAGCTTATTTATTTATCTAGAAAATAATATAGGAAAAGATTCTCAAAGGCAGTTTCGAATGGCAGCGCCTTCTTTTCACTCTTCATGATTCCAATCTGACAATTAAAAAAATAAAAATAATATAAGTATTGTTAATGTATGTGCAATTATCGTGTTATATTTGACACTGTTTTAGTCCTTATTATGACTACATCTACTTTCCAAAAGAGTATTAAGTTTTGCTGTGTATACTTGAAAATCATACAGTTAATTACTGAATGGCTTTCAAATATAAAATCACAGTGTATAATTCAAAAAAATAATTCTTTTCTTAGAGCTCTCAATTATTATTTCTCTTTTTTCGTTTTCAATATAATTTGTATAGGCAAGAAGCGGCCACAGTGATTAATAAAGTTTATAAAATTATATTATACTTTCATTTAATTGTCCCTTTCCTTAGGTCTTTACCCCAACCTGATTTAAAAACAAGTAAAGCCGTACTTGTACTTTAAAAACACGACAATGTGTATGTCTCAATTACAACTTAAACAGTAAAATAATGTAACATCTAATGATTTAATTTGATAAAAATTTTAATTTAAATTGAAAAAAATATACATTTCGAAATGTCAAAGAGACAAAGAGACTTAAATCTAAGATATTTTAATTTTAAATAAATCACCTTTTTTGCCATTAAATCTCAAAAATGTTCAACGAATTTGCTAAAAAAAAAATTTTTTTAAAAGGAGCGAATTTATGGGTCAATTTGGTTAATAGGGTATCACCCCCTAGGCCCAAAATTCACACAATAAACCTTGACAATAACTCATTTAACGCATATTAACCTTTTTAAAAATACATGGTCACCCCATTAACCCATTTAGACCTTTTTTATATTATTCACTGATTAAACCATTTAATACAAAAAATCCAGATTATTCATTAACTACATAAGAATTTGGTTCTCCTGCATTACCAAATGCTGAAAATATATCATTAGAAGAACGTAGTACAGAGAATGTGCCACGGATTTGAAAAAATACTAAAAGTTTAGATTAGAGTACCACAAGAAGCAAACTTAAAAGAACTTATGCCTAAGAGAACACGAAGCCAAGGAGCAATTAGAAAAAGAAAGAAATAAAAAGAAAACTGGATTATTAAATTTTTTGCTTTTTATGTGATCTTAATTTTGATTTAGGAAGATATAGTTCAAAACCTTGGTTGACGTGTGAGAGTTGCCTTGAATGTTTACCAATAAGTTTTAGTAGAGACCTATTGAAATGATTTAATTTTCAAGAGTGCAAATAGTTTGAAAAATAAGGCTTAAAACTTTTTTTTGTAATAATAATTTTTTAATTTGTTTAATTTATTCTAGACTTCAATTTACTCTAATTAAGTTACATTTTTTAGTTTAAAAGTGTGTATATTTAATGTAAAAAATTCAATTAATTAATTAATAAAATAAAATTAATAAAATTGTTTGATTTAATTTAGTAAAAATTTTTCAGCTTTATTTTTATTTAACTAATTAAAACATAAAAAATTATATAAAATAAAAAATTAATAAAATAAAAAAATATGCTAAAATGAGTCAAAAAATCTGGTTAATTCGGTGAAAAATCGTCTATCCGGGTTACTCGAAAAATTCGGATTAAATGGACGATTAAATTTCACATTTTCTATCGTTACTGAGTCTTTATTTATTTTATTTTTTTATTTCAAGGTTAATCAACAGACTCGTGTCCATGTCAATATGACCGATTAACACCTCATTTATTTAATTTTATAAAAGTAATCATTACAAATTTAAAAAGAAATAAAAAAAAATTATTTAAAAATTAAAACATTGAAAGATTTAAATAAAATTTTTTTAATTTTTTTTCAAAATATGTAAAAATCAAATTGATATCATTGAAAATAGATTGCTTGAAAGTTGAAAACTTTAACATTCATCTCTTGATCACAAAGCTATTTATCAGTCTTGCATAAAAATATTCAAAGGTTTTTTCACCATTTTCTGTTTTTGACATTGGTTCTATCAAATTTCCGCTATTCCTTAAATTTCTTTAGTCATTTTTCTTTAATTTCATTCTTAAATTTTCAGGTGAATTATGGAAAATTTTTTCAAGAAAATTATTAATACTATTAAAGTTGTTAACTTCAAATTTGAATTTAAATAATTTGAATATTGAAAAATAGTAACTTTTGGCAAGTTTAACTATTGCGTCTTTTGAAAAATAACACAAAAGAGTTGAACAATAATCAAAATAAGGCAAAATAAATGACTTAAAAAACTGAATTTTAACAACTACTAAATAGTTTTTTGTTTTTTGTCTACAACTAATGAGATACTACAGGCAAGCTTTGAAAGATTTTGATCAATCTTAAAACATTAGAGCATTACTTCATCTACGACTTGAATATCTTTTCCACAATTATTTACCTTCTCAGGAAATTTAGTTAGTTTATTCGAAAAGATCATGCAAAATGTTTTAGACCAGTTTATATCTATCTTGTTATAAAAACACCAATTACTAAATATTTTTGAGTCTTTAGAAAAATTATCAAAAAAATTGGTGATCCGGTTAAGCCGTCTGAAAATATCAGAAAACTTTTATTTCATACCTTTTTAAAATAATTATTATACAACTAGATTAATTTCTCAAATCAATAATTCTTATTCAATAAAACCTTAATTTTTTTTTTGTTTATTTATAACTCTTTCCATCATCATTTTTTTACTTTAAGACAGTTTTTGAAATTAAAGAAAAATTAAAAGAGAAGGTTTATGTGTACAAAAAATTAGTTTAAATAGGCAATTTTGTAAAAAAAAAAATTTGATTAAAGAGAAAGACCCTTTTCATGATTAAAGAATATCTTAGTATATTTAGTATAAATTTGAAACTAATTAGCATAAATTATAATTTTTCAATCATCCCTACTCTCACCTGGGTTGCCTCCTTCTTTTGGAAATGAGTGCAACCACATTGTCTTTCGACTCAAACTTTCCCCCACTGGGATCTCAACCCCCTAACTCGTCAAACAACTCAATTTTGATCAACCCTTCAGTTCTTCTCCAACTTATGTATCAACTAAACCAAAACCAAAACCAAAACTATTCACAAATAGTCTCGAATCAACCAGCTAACCAAGTCTTTCAACCCAAACCAATACAGAGCTCGAATCCCAAAAACACACCCCATCTACAATCTTCCAATATGCCACAAGAAGAACCAAAAAAATCGTTTATTTCAAAATTTGTCAGCAACTCTTTTTTTCCAAATGAACAAAAAGGCTTTCTAAAATTACAACGTGAAATAAAACGATGCAAACCAAACGCAAACATTCTTAATGCCTATGTAAACAAAAAAAATGAATTAATAATCAGAACCCCTTCATTAGAAGATAATAATTACATTAATGAATCATGGCTAATTGACGCATTTACCCACGGAATAAAAGCTATAGACTCATCACCAAGATTTTTTCTTGCACTTCATGATGTTCCATCTTCTCTATTCGACGTCGAAGACGAGGAAAACAAAAACTTCATGCTAGAACACTACAACATTATCAAAATGATGAGAATCATTAAAAAAAGCACTAACGAACAAACAAATTTAATCAAAGCTATTGTAAACGATAAAGATATATTCGAAAAAATAATTAGTGAAAAAAAAATCAAAATCGGTAATACTTTTGTAAGAATCTCTCGATGGAAATTTGGCCAGCAACTTTCTCAATGTTTTCATTGTCAAAAACTTGGTCACAATAAATTCTCCTGTCCAAACATAAATAACAAGCCAACTTGTCTCCGTTGCCAAGGTGAACATGAACACAAAAACTGCAGAGTTAACGACCCTGCTCTATTTAAATGTGCCAACTGTGGTGGAAATCATCCAGCAGTCAGTAAACAATGTCCTGCAATTAATAATTTCCTTAAAAAAAGAGAAGAAGAAACAAAAAAAAAACTAAATAAATACAGTCAAAAATTTACCAGAGTCGAATCAGCTACTTCAGCCCCAAATGCAACACAACCCCTCCCAATCGACCAACCAAATCAACAAACACCTTCAATCAACATTATTCTTTTCATTATAGCCATAATTAAAAATCTCGATACTATTCATGAATCGATATATGAAAACAACTCTGAAATAATAAAAATTATAAATCAATTTTTTGGGCCGATTTTTGGAAACTACATAAAAAGTTACTTGAACCACTCAAATCTAGTTGAAGCAAACCAAAACATCATGGACGTTAGTTCCGAATCCACTCAATCTCACCATGAATAAAAAACTAAAAATTCTTCACCTCAACATTCGATCTGTTGAATCTGAACAGAAAATATTAGAACTTACAAAACTCGCTAAAATATGTAAAATAGAAATTATTAGTCTAAACGAAACTTACTTAAAACCAGACAAAACATTCGAACTACCAGGCTTTAAAACTTTTAGAGGAGATAGATTAGACAGAAGAGGTGGCGGTGCGGCAATCTGCATCAAAGATAATTTAATCTCAACAGAAATTTCACTCACAAATATTTCCAAACTTGATAATGCAATTGGCTGCGAATTGACAATTGACCATAACTTCAAATTAGCCATTTTTTCAATTTACTCGAGTCCTTCTAATAAAAAAATCAATGAAAATTTAATGTACTACATCTCAGAGCAATACAAAAACTTCATAATCACAGGAGATTTAAATGCGAAAAATAAAATTTGGAACTGTGACAAAGAAAATCTAAGTGGAAATCTTATTGAAGATTTTTTAAACAAAAAAAATTGTCACATACTCAATTGTAACAAACCTACTTACCTAAGAAGCAAAACCATCTTAGATCTTTCAATATGTTCGAATTCAATACTCAAATTTTTCAAATCGCATAAAGTTCTTGACAACTCGATTAGTGACCATCAACCAACAATAACCGAATTCATTGATATGAGTCCTAAGCTAAGAACATTTACTTCTAAAAGAATAAACTGGGAATATTTCAAATCAGAAATAGTTCGAAAATTACCGGAAGTTGACCTAAACTCTTCTGAAGATATTGAAATCGAAACAAACAAAATAATTAAAGACATAACTGACACAATAAAAACAACTTCGTATCAAAAATCATTCTATTGTAAAGCTATCAACCCAATTGTTATTCCAAATTACCTTGTAGACATGATTAAGCTAAAAAGAAAATTTAAAAGATTATTAAATAAAACTAAAAATGATTATACTACAAGAGTCTATAACATGCTGTGTTACAAAGTAAAAAAAGGAATAAAAACTTTCAAATCATACAAGCTTAAAACGGAATTCAAAGAGCTAGAAAATTTTAACCAATCTGAATCAAAATGTTGGAACCTCTTAAAAAAACTTGAAAATAGTAACTATTCAATTAACAAAACCCAAGCAATCGAACTCAAAAAAATTGACGATACAACAACAAAAAATGAAAACGAAATAGCCAACCTGTTCAGTGACAGCTTATTCGAAGTATTCAAGCCTGAAATTCACCAAATCGTCTTTGAACAGAATCTTACCCGTCCCATTCCGACAACCAAATCTGACTCAATATCCAGGGAAGAATTTTATAGTTCGCTTAAAAGCCTCAACTCAAATGCCTCACCAGGAACGGACCAAATAACTAACAAGGTTTTTAAAAATTGCCCCAAAGAATTTTTGAAACGTATTTTCAATTTGTTCAATGCTTCTCTAAAGGTTGGATATGTTCCCAACAGTTGGAAGATTTCCAAAGTCATTATGGTTCCTAAGAAGGGTAAACCTCCCGACAACGTTGGTTCTTATAGACCAATTTCACTCATCTCATGTATGGCAAAATGGCTAGGAAAAATCATTAATCTAAAGCTAACGTCCTGGCTTGAATTACACAATTTTTTACCACCATGTCAATCGGGTTTCAGGAAAAAAATGAGTACACATGACCAATTCCTTAGACTTTATCATTCAGTAATAAACGGCTTTAACAAATATGAAAAAACAGGCGCAGTGTTTTTTGATCTAGAGAAAGCTTTCGACAAAGTAAACCACTTAGCCATTTTAACGAAACTGAAAAAATTTAATGTCTCGCCTTCAATTTATAATTGGATTATTAGCTTTCTAAACAACCGTAAATTCTACGTGTCATATGGTCAATCAAAATCAACTGAAAAACTAATTAGAGCAGGTGTACCACAAGGAAGCTCGTTATCGCCTACTTTATTCTCGCTCTTTTTCAGTGACATTGTTGAGTATATCCCACAAAACATACAAAAAGCCCTTTTTGCAGACGACCTTACTATATGGTACTCAAATAAAAGTCTCAAAACCATACAAAATACTATACAAACTGCGATTCAATCAATAGAAAAATATTGCCTTTTCTGGGGTTTAAAACTAAACTGTTCAAAATCAGTCTACACAGTATTTACCACAGCAGGTTATAGAAAAAACTATGAAAAAAACTACCAACTTAAACTCTACATAAACAATAGTAATATTCCAATTGATCCATTTCCTCGTTTCCTCGGACACATACTAGATCCAAAATTGAGCTTCAAACATCACTTCGAATCAGTGTCCGATAAAATCATTGGTAAAACAAATTTGATTAGAAAGATAAATAGTTTAAAATTAAAAAATAAAACCTCCCTTTCGTTGCTGGTATACAAATGTTTTATTCGGTCACAACTGGACTTTATGTTTGTGGCAATTAACAATTCGATGCAAAGAGTGCTACCAGACTGCCAAAAACTGCAAAACCGTATCCTGCGAACAATTAAATTCTTTCCAATTAGAACAAAAATAACTGATATCCATAAATCACTTAGAACGGAAATGTTAGAGAAAAGATACACAAAATTATTTAAAAATTACGTTTATAGTCGACTTACTCACAAGCAAATACAAATAGATATTTCAAACTACAATAAAATAGACAAACAAAAATTCATCTCACCTATTGACTTATTCCTTATAATAGCCCTAGATTCAAATCCTAATACCTAATACTGTAGTTTAACTATTCAAAATTTTTTTTTTTTTTTTTTTTTTATTTTTTTTTTTTTACTTAAATTTTTTCATAATGAGTTTTTTTTCTTTTTAAATTTTTTATACTATTTATTCAAATCATTTTGCTAAAATTCGCAGCTTAATTTAAAATTGAGCTCTAATCTAACCAAACATTCTCTCAAAACAAATTTTGTTATTCAAAAATATTTTCATGTGGCTGAAAGGAAGGACTAAGTCTCCATTCCAACCAGCCAAGGCTCTGCCTAAATTATATTTTAAATAAATAAATAAAAAATGACTTAAAAAACTGAATTTTAACAACTACTAAATAGTTTTTTGTTTTTTGTCTACAACTAATGAGATACTACAGGCAAGCTTTGAAAGATTTTGATCAATCTTAAAACATAAGAGCATTACTTCATCTACGACTTGAATATCTTTTCCACAATTATTTACCTTCTCAGGAAATTTAGTTAGTTTATTCGAAAAGATCATGCAAAATGTTTTAGACCAGTTTATATCTATCTTGTTATAAAAACACCAATTACTAAATATTTTTGAGTCTTTAGAAAAATTATCAAAAAAATTGGTGATCCGGTTAAGCCGTCTTAAAATATCAGAAAACTTTTATTTCATACCTTTTTAAAATAATTATTATACAACTAGATTAATTTCTCAAATCAATAATTCTTATTCAATAAAACCTTAATTTTTTTTTTGTTTATTTATAACTCTTTCCATCATCATTTTTTTACTTTAAGACAGTTTTTGAAATTAAAGAAAAATTAAAAGAGAAGGTTTATGTGTACAAAAAATTAGTTTAAATAGGCAATTTTGTAAAAAAAAAAATTTGATTAAAGAGAAAGACCCTTTTCATCCATTCACTACTTTAATTCATTCCATATATCACAGAGAGGCGTTTTTTTTACAGCTTCTCGAACTATTAACAAAGACGTCATGATATTCCTTAACGAGATTAATTATAGATTTGTTTTTAAAAATAAAACAGTTTTTGAGGTACTTAGTAAATAGATTTTTAAGACGAACTTCAATTTTGTCAAGTTTAATGTCATAAAAAAATTTGTCCACCAAATTTGATTGTGTATCATACGGGAATTTGTAGATTGATTTGATGGAAATGTTTTGTATTACTTGAATTTTATTTAAGATACTTTTAGAGACCAAAATTGACAGAAAAAAACTGTAATCAATAGTTGAACCAATAAGAAGTTTATAAATAGAGATCAATGTATTTTTTTTTATTTTCCAAGATTTGTTGGATAAAATTTTGATGATGTTTAAACGTTCCATACATCTTGAGCGAATATTGTCTATGTGTCGATTGAAAGATAGATTAATAAAACCTTAAAATCTCAAGAGTATTTAAATGTTAGATAATTACTGGAGTCAAATTCATCATTTCTGTAAATCAAGGTGTTGATCAAAGCTTGTTGAATTATTTACTAATTCTCTAAATGCCACATAGTGCTACATTTGCTGAGTTGTAGCAGAATATTCTTAATAAAGCAAACATGAATGTTGTACCAAATTGGATTTACAAAGCTCACTTTTGATCTAAAAAAAAATATAAGAATTTTTAACAATTTGTTTTTTCATTATTTTCATTTAATCTGGATATCAAAATTTTTTTATTTTTGTAAAATATTTTTTTTTGTTTTTTCAATATCAAATTTAAAAAAATAGAATAATTTTGTATCGTTTTTCTGTGATAATTAAAAATCTATATAAATAAATGCATATTTCCGTTGTTAAAAAAAAATATATATATTGAATTTTTATTTATTTTTATTTTTTTAATTTTTGGTTTCGCAGACAAATATATTCACTTATTTGACTAGAATTGGCTTTTTATAAAATGAATAAAATCTCACGATTGAAACGTGTTAGTTCTTGTTTCACAGTTTCTTTTGAAAATCAGAAAGCAAAGTTAATTTTCAGTTCCTGAATAACTTTAAAAGACTAATTAAAAAAAATATTGCAGAAAATTAAATAATTAAAATAAATAAATTTATTTTTAATAAAAATTCTAATTGCTGAATTATTAGTTTTTTTTTTTGTTTTGTTATATTTATCTGAAAATTCTAGATCTAAACAAAATCGATTAAAATCTAAGAAAAAGTCAATTTTTCTATTGTTATTTGTTTTTTCAAATAAGAGTCGGAACAAACACACGGAATGATTTGTCACACTTAATAGCAAACTCAATCAAAAAGATTACTATTTGAAAAAAGATTGATAATTTTGTTGTCTAATTGAATTAACTTTGGAATTTAGAGATACTTTGAATGATAAAACCTTTAGTATTTCTAAAGCAAACACTTTAAACAAAGAATCAAACCAACCGTTGTAAATATTTGATTGTAAATCGGCATCAAGTCAAAGAGATAATTTTTACTTTTTGTCGATGAGTTTAGTCAACTAATCTGGTTTAATCGTTTGACTTATCAACGCGACTTACTCGGCTTTGCCATGGACAAATTAGACTGTTTGCCATTCAAACAGATTAGCTTAAGTGTAAATAATCCTCCACTGACCATCGTTCAAGATACGATTAGCTATTGACACATGCTTTTATGTGAACTGTCACTATGTGAATTTTTTTCCATCAACCAACGAACTCACTGAACTAGAAAATCTTGTATTTCTATCAAACAAACAGTTTAGAGCAAAGAGAATCCAAAAAATATAATATAATTAACTAGTAACCAATTTGCGCCAATTTTACTGATATCTTTGAAACTATGCTTAAAAGAATTTTACGATAAGCAAGTCCTGTAATTAAACATGCATATAAATAAAAGCGTGTTCTAATTAAAATAGGTCGAAGGAAATAAGTCTAATTGCTATTGTGAGTTTTCTTCATGTGTTAAGCTCGTATTTCAAAGTTGTTTATAAAGCCGCTTAATTGAACAAAAAAAATCAAGCCAAAAATTATTAATTTAAATTTTATTCCAAGTTTTCAAAACTACTTTAATTAATTTTGGACAATTAATTTGCTCACTTTAAATTCAAATAAAATATAAGCCTTTTAAATATTAAACAAGATGCATTTAAGCCTTAAAAGTGTAAAGATCGATCAAAATTTAACAAAATTTTTATTTTGAGAAAAAGACAATTTTTTGTGTTTAAACTCTGAAAAAAGTTGAAAATAACTTCAAAAGGTATCAATGCTTTGGTTCTTCAAATACACTTTATGCAC
This sequence comes from Brachionus koreanus, assembly GCA_016987375.1. Lineage (NCBI taxonomy): Eukaryota > Metazoa > Rotifera > Eurotatoria > Ploima > Brachionidae > Brachionus > Brachionus koreanus. Next base: position 242,675 of record PJRA01000297.1, read on the forward strand.
TGAGAAGAGTTGTATTCCTAATTAAAATTACTGATGCAATTTATAATAATTGAAAATATTGACCAGTCTGGTTAAGATTTTTAATGATGGACATTCTTTTAATTTACAGACAATTTTTGATTAAGCTATAGAATGATGTATTAATCACACCATATTACAGGTATATCAAACAATTCATCAAGTCTTCATTTGAAACAATTTAAAAAAAAACAACACTCTTCACTCAATTCGATATTTTGCCTTTACCCTTGCTTCTCCCATTTCGATGTCACTGCTTGTCTTCCTATCTTATGTCGCACTTGGAATGTTCTTTGAAGGCTTTTTTGGTATCCTTTTTTCTTTCATTTTAACTACGTGCCCAAGTCATCGCAGTATTTTGGACTAAATGGCTCTGAATTTGACAATGTCTCAGGCCAGTGTTTCTCCAGAATTAAATATAAATTACTTGCTGAATAATTGTTTTGGGTTGTTTTTTTTTTAATATAATTCGACAAAGCTTTGACCGGATGGAATGGAAACTTAATTCTTCCTTTCAGTCACATGAAAAATATTTTTGAAAAAAAAACTTGATTTGAACCAAAATTTTAAATTAAATTTAAGTTAAATTTTAAATTTTACAGTGAATTTGCTAAAAAAGAAAAAAAAAAGGCTTGAATATATATAGTTATTTTGTTAAATGGGTTATCAAATACCACAGAGTAATCACTTTTGAATTTATACAAAATTAATGACTTGAAGGCAAATTTAGAAAAATGTTTATGATTTTTTTTGTTGGCAGAACATTGATAAGAAATAAAATAAACTAGCAAAATTAATGCAAATTTTGTTTATTTTCTTTTGTTGTTAAGCTAGTTTACAAATCCAGTTTTTAATGACAAAGAAATCGCTAAATAATAAATATATCATAAGCATAAAAATCTAAAAGAATCATTAGACTTCAATAAAGTGCCATTAAGCCGCACACAAGGTCAAAAGACACAAAGTCATTCAAATGTCTGCGAGCCTTCTTTTCAGTCTGCATTTCCTGATCTGAACCTGACTATAAAAAATATTACAGTTGATTATAGAAAATATAAATTAGTAAATGAATTAAAATTTGGATAGTTTTTATTTTGTGAGATCGAGCTGTTATATAACAACGACAGACAAAGCGAGTTCTACTCTTTGCACTGCTTGAGAAGCGCATGTGTTTCTCTGGTGATTTGCCTCATTATCCAGCTTACCAAGATCATTTGATCTCGTCAGATGTTTTTTTTTCCTTATTCTCTTCTTGTGGAGCAAAGCGACATTACTTATGATTTCCACTCAAGTCGATATTTTGCCTTTACCCTTGCTTATATTTAGATGTTACTAGTAATGTGGGTTGATCAATAATAACACAAGTATACTTTTAGATAGTTTATTAAATAATTGTTCAGACCTTACAATTGATGTATTTTTTCTTTGTCCCTAGTTCTTAGAATCGAGTCGTTATTTATACTCATAAATTCGTGTTAAGAACATGGGTCTATAATTAAGACAAGATGTGAAATAGATTTCTTGTCAGCATCTAGAAGCGTCTGCTTCTGAGGTAAATGACAATCATATTAATTCTTATTTATCTTTGTGCATCTCATATATATATATAAAGATTATATAAAAGATTCAAATAAAAGATTCTTTTAATAAATTGATTTTATTCAAGATTTATAAAAATTAAACTTGGACAAAAAAATGAAAAAATCTAATAGCAGTTATTTACAAAAAAAATTATCAGTGACATAATACGTTATTTAGAAGAAAACATATATAAAAAAAAAAAAACAATAAGAATAAAAAAAATGGACATGATTAACACTTGTTTTTTTGTGTGTGAGCCATAGCCATAGCCAACTGTTGATTATAAGTGTCAAACATTGACTTGTGGTCCAACTTTTGCTTCTTAGGTTCACATTTGTCCTCTTCATCCTCGTCTTCGCACTCGTCATCTTCTTCCTCTTCGTTTAGGTCGTCATCATCCGAACGCACTCGTTTGTGTTTGGTTCTTCTATTCTGAAACCACACTTTAACTTGAGTCTCACTTAAATTTAAAGACTTGGCAAGATCTTTGCGCTCTTGGCCGACCACATAGTGGTTCATTTCGAACGCGTTTTCTAATTTCATGAGCTGAGACGGCGTGAAAGCAGTGCGAATTCGTTTGGGCTTGCGGAACGCGTTTTGCAAAAAGAAGGCGGCCGCGGCTGCTGCAGCAGCCGGATCGGGGCCCATGGGCGGTAGGGCGGGAAAGCGCGGGTCGAAAAAACGACTCTGATTGCGCAACAGCTGATACTGCATGTAGGTCGGGTCGTTGAAGTCCGGCGACCACATTGGACTGGGTGGCACGTGCGCTCCGTACACTGGCGGTGAGTACGGCCCGATTGGCGGCGGTGGCGTGTGCTTTTCGACATGCGAGCTCGACGAACTACGCGATGACGGCGATGTCGACGAATATGAGTTGATTATTGAATCAATCGAGAAACCGGCTGATTTTTTTTGAGCGTTAGGACTCATGTTGGACATTGTTTATGTTCTATGTATGTATGTGTGTGTGTGTGTGTGTGTTTGAATTTGAGTGCTTAAGTTTGTGTTAAATTAAAATTTATCGAAAATGAAACTAAATTTTGTTTCTTTTTGAAAAAGAAAGAAAAAAAGTGATTAATTTTTTATTTGGTGATCCTAGATTAAATATAGAGAAATTTTAGAACAATTTAAAGATTTTTGCTAGCGTTAATACTTCAATTTGTGTCGAATAAAATTTAGTTAGAAAGTATGAACCAATAAAAGCTTAGTCCTAATTAGTCGAGGATTTAATCCAATTAGAAAAATTAGAATTATTTAAGATACTAAATTAACCAATACGAGTAGGAAAAATCTAGTTTTTCGTTTTGTGTCTATGTATGTATGCTCGGCTCTTTCTGTTCGAAAATCGAAAATATCAAATTTTAATTAAATTTGCTATTTTATAACTAGATTTTTATTTAGCAATTGTTATTTTTCCTCTCTCTCTCTCTTTTTCTCTCTTTTCAAATATTGCTAATAAAAAATTAAATTGCTCTTTATAAATTTTAATAATAGCAGATAATACCTTTTCAACTAGATTTACCTTTGGGTTTCTAATTACATTACACACACGCGCACCTAACTATTTGATTTAAACAACACTTTTATGATCTATCTTGGCACATTAAATTCAAAATTTGATACTTATTTGCCGAAAGCTTGCACTATTTACCACCACCCCTCCTTAAAAACCTTTGAGACCCTTCAATCTTAATCCGAACAACAATTTAATCGGTAGCTATTCTAAATTTGCTCAACTGTTTGCAATTAATTATTTATGAAACAAAAATAATTTAATTCAAATTTGTTAACTATATGTTTATTCCAACATTTAATCATGTGACTGACAGCAAGGACAAAGAACAACGTCCAATAGATACAAAAGCCAGAGCTTTCTTTTATTCCAAAATAAAAAGAGGTTAAAAATTCAATGCTTTTAGTTGTGTTAGAACCCAAATGAGGGCTTGAACCTTTGACCTCATGATTGATGTCGGGTGTCGAACCACTACACCACAGGACCGACATATGTTACTTCTTACTATTAATATTTTTCAGATTCCATTTTATAAATAAAAGTTACTCATTTAACCACAACTTTGTTTTTCTCTTATTTGGTGTCTCAATTAAACCAAGGATAAGTCACCCCAATTGTCCCCCGAGTACAGACTTAATTATACCGATTTTTTTCCTATAGTAGAATTAAGATTCAGAAGAATGTATGAAGATATTCATCCAAACTAGTTGTTCATCTTCATTTTTTTTGTCTTGTTTTGACTTGTTATTTGTGTTGATTTTGACAAATTCAAGGTTAATAAAAAGGCTAGTTGCCATGTCACAATAGACTAATTAACACTTTTAATAATTCAAATTTTGAAACAAAATTTATTTAAATTAAATTTATGTTATTGAAAATTGAATGCTTAAAACGAGATTGTTTTAAATTGCTATACAAAATTTACTTATATTTTTCTATTGAATTAATTTTTTTTTTTTATAACAATTATAATAATAAAATATTCACCAATAATTTTCTTATTTTTTGTTGTTTTTTTGTTTAATAAATGGCTAATTTACACATGAAAATTTTTTATTAGAATTTTTGTATCTCATAACAAATTTGTCAAATTTAATTACTTTTATATTTATTTTATTTTGAAATAATTTTTTTATATAAATTTTGACCTATGAGGTCTATACAATGGAACTAACAGGAAGACATTTGGTCATCTCAATCAGTTTGGAAACGATCCCAAATTATTTCACTAAATGAATAAATAAATTGATCTAGTCGAGGAAATATCAAGCAAATAATATGACATATCTTAGAATAATCCCAAGTGCCGCTAAAAAATAGGTCTAAGCACCGTTCCGAACTGCGCAAACTATTTTAATAACAAAGAAAAATATATAAAATAAAAAACTTAAAACATTCACCTATGAACAATAAATAGTTTGTTTAATAATATACCTATCTAAGAATATTATCATATTTCATCTAGTAGAAGTAATAATTGTCCCTTTCCTATCCTAGTGGATAGTGGGGAGTCGCTCATCTGGTTTTCCAGTACTTTTATTCAACGAAACGGCTCCGATCTGACACAATGGTTATTATATTTATTTAGGTTATTAGTATTATAGAGTTTATCATCTTCACCTAATTAGGTTCCTAATTTTTGATGAAAGGAATTTAAACATGAATCCTGGATCTTCTGCCTTTATGACTAACACACAAATCATAACCACAGATAAATAAAACAGTTTGCATGCTGAATTTTTTGTTATAAATTATTATTTATTTAGAGAATAGTTTGAGTTTGAGTTTTTTTTTTTTGAAAAAATGTTAAATAAATTTAAATTAACTTTTTAGAATTTGAAGTGAATGCGGAAAACAAAGAATAATTTTTTAAATAAATTGAAAAATTAGATTAACACTCTGTCTAAAATTTAGATAAAAAATATTTTAAATTAAAGTTAAAAAATAGTAGTCTCTTATTTGAAGTTATACGATAAATTTATATAAATTTGACAATTGTAACTTATGCTAAGTAAAACACTGCAATGATAAACATAAATGATCAAAATGAAACAAAACCCTTCTCAATCATACATTTGTTATAAAAAGAACAAATTCCAAACGGCTTTGATTACAATAAACTGTACAGTCATAATTATTTTATTTTTTTTTCCATCTTATGCGCTCCTTGTGGGGTGGGAATTTGAACTCTCGACCTCCTGATTGATATCGGGCGTTCGAACCATTTGACCACAGGACCGGCCTTTAGCCATTATACAGTAGTTTATTTATGAAACCTAATGTCTATTATGGTAATCATTAGACATTGATAAAACAAATTAGAAATTATTCACCGTGTTTTGGCTTTGCTCAGATGCCTTAAAGACAGATGTTTGGTCTTGAAACAAATAAGCATCTCTCATCTATAAACAAGTAAAATCATTTGGACAGGACATGGTTCTATAGAATTGCTGTCTGCAACACAATTAGGATATGACGATAATTTTTTTCTGAAATATAGTGACAAGTTTTTCCTATTTTTTTTAATTAAAAATAAATATATCATGTCCTGGATGTAATATAAACTAAAAAGTGTTCTTTTCAAACTATGACAAAAACTTGGAATTAATTTGCCAAGTTTATATTTGAGGTGTGTCTTACAGGAAATTAACAAAATCATCTAACCAGTATTGACGCAATTTATAAAAAAAAAAAAATTCAAAAACAAAAAGGTTTTAAAAATTAAATTATTTTTTTTTTCTTTTATTTAATTAATCAAATAGAATTTAAAATAGTGCTCTCTTTTATTTAATTTGCCATAGACTAAATTTAATTTAAAAAATTGTTTTTTTTTTAATTAAAGTTAAATTTTTTATTGAAAAAAAAATTTTTTGTCAATTTCTGAAATGTTAGGTTAAAGATTAAGGATGTTTTTCAAGTCTTATTTATTATGAGAGCAAATATAAGAGGTAGTTAATTTTTTTTAATCTTGTTAGTACAATGTATCTGATTTGAAGTTGAATTAGAGCCGACTTAAACACCGAAAATAGTTTTTAAGCTTTTTTTTTGTTATTTTTTATTTACAAAATTACAATTAATCCATTGAGTATTTTTAAGCCAATTAATTCAAACACAATTTATTTGTGTGCTAAGTTATTAATCCACATAGACTAGGAAATATTGAGAAATTTTTAATTAAAATGTTTTATTTTTGTTATTTTATTTTGGTCAATCTAGATGCAAGCAAAGTTGTATTGTTATTTAATTAAGAAACGCTTAAGTACACATTTGAATTAATTAAGTTTAGTAATAGAGAAGAATGCAAGCAATTCCCCTAGGACAAGGTGAACAAGTATTATGGAGCTAGATTGATTCGATATTAGCTAATCAATCAATTGTCATTTAATGTTATTTGAAGCGTGTGAGGATCACTTTTCTTACAGCAAATTAATTTCGAATAAATTTAAAAACTTATTCGTCCATCTTGAGATTAATTGCTAGCTAAACTGATCTAAAAATAAACTCGTTTATTTTATTTCTTTTTTTAATTAAATTTTTCAAATAGCTCAAAGGCATTTTTTAGGATAGGTTTAATTAAGTCAAGTACATTGAGAATTAAAACACTTTTTAATCGCTTATTATTTTTTAATAAAAGACCATTTCAACTTGTCTGACTTGAGAAAATTAAAAGCCAAACAAACAAACAAGTCAAAGGCTCACTCGGTTGGACTCATGAATTTTAATTTTGACGGCTTCCCGGATCTAGACCAACAAATTTACATCCATATGCAAAATCAAACAGAGGCTACTAATCAAACAAAAACTAGGCCTAATCATTTATTGAGTCAAGCGTCTAATTTAAAACGCTCAATTTACTCTTGGATTATTTTTTTTTAAATTAAATTAAATATTAAAAATTTTAGTTTTCAACTTTGACTATGTGTTCAGTTCATGAATATTCCCTTATTAATTAAATAAAATAATGTTTTATTTAAAATAATAAAATTTCTGGGATTTCTTGGCCTTGTGATTTTTAATTAGAAAAAAAAAAATATTTTTTTAACAAATTTTTTTGCTGTCAAATGGTTTAGAAACTAGATTCAAAGGTGCATAGATAAACTTTTGAATTAAACTCAAAGTAAACATATTTCTAAAAAATTATATTTAAATAAATATTTAACAGTTATCTTATTAATTATTCTCGAATTTCTTAACCGATTAATTTAATTTTTTTTTTTTATTTTAAAGTAAATAAATCAAATAGATTTTAACTGAAATTTGAAACTAAGCAAATTATCAACTTGAACAAATAAATTACTAGGCAATAATTTATCAGCAGACTATTAATTTTAAATCTACTACTACAAATTAAATTCACCTTGATATCAATCTAGCTATTTCTTTGTTGCCTTTTTTTTTTTGCTGAAATATATCTGATCTTAAATCTGTATCTGATTTTAAGTTTAAAGGAAAAAAATGACACTTATTAATATAAAAAAAAAATCGGCTTTTTGACTTAAATGAAACTTATGCAAGACTAAATAGGATTAAAAAAATACAATATTATCAGAATTAATTTATTTTAATCTTATTTATGAAAGAGATTAACAAGTTATAATAAACGAGTCTGATTTGAACAATTTTTGTGTGCTTGATTTGGACGGAAATTGTTGAAAATATCCGTCAATGAGACATTTGTATAAATGTTGTCTTAAAAGATCTTGATCGTAAATTTTGTTGCTTGGATTAATACCAAAACACAAATCAGTGGCAAATGCAATTGCATACACTCCACACATGATGTCATTGTTTTGTGTCTGAACTGGCTCAACACTGCATTCTATTTTCTTAGTGCCAGCATCTCCATCTTTGACGAGAAGACGTCTCAAAAAAAATTTGAATAGGGGATTTTTTACGTACAAATTTCTTCGGTACCAAGAGTCGTAAATTTGCACTTGATTTTTGTGTCTTGACACGACATTTGAAATAGCGAACCAGTGGCTCTTTCCGTCATGAAGTATTTGAACAAATCTTTCCGGGAATTCAACATAAAAGCTAGTTTTCTTCAAGTGTTTTGAACGGAGTGCCACTGGGTCATAAAGACCTTTTACTTTTCTGAACTGCTGCTTTAAAGTCAAACTAGCAGCAAATATTTCATTGTCGGTCAATTGTTTGTTCTGGCAAATTCGACTCTCAGACCAGTCGTAGAAAAAACAGTCATCTTGAGCTTGATCGTTCATTTGACGACTGTCTATGCAGTAATTTGAATCAATTAAATCAACATAGCTGTGCACCTCTTCTTCACTTTCATTTTGGAATATTCGACTAAAAAAATATCTTATAGTTCTACACAAAGCTAGAATTACATCAGAAATAAAGCGGAAAATAAAAATCATAGTAAAATAATAAGTTTAAATTTTTTTTTAAAATAAATATTTTAAATTTTTTGCTAAACAAGTTTGTAATATTAGTGATAAGTAGTTAGGGTGATTAAAATCTTTTTCAGTATTTTATTTAAAATTTTTTTCTATTCTAATCTTAGAAATAGAGAATATTATTTATTTTAAAAAAAAATTATTTACTTGGAAGTCAGTAAGAATTTCAGTTGTCCATGATTAACATTTAAAATCCGAAAGGAGGAGTCTTTTAAACCCCTTTTGTTACTTCTTTTCTTTGTTTTTTATTCAATAAATTTAATAATTTTATATAACTTTTTTTTTTCAATCACATCTTAAATAAAAAATATTAAGAAATTATTTATTTTTCATTACAAAATGATTTTATTTTCATTGAAAAAAAAGTAAAAAAATGAGTCAAATAAAATGGGTCGAAAAATTCCTCCGGCCTTTGAGTGTTAGTATTTGTTTTACACAATTGGCAGAAATCTCCACTTGAATTTTTCTTTCGCATTACTAATCTTTGAATTAAAAATGCAGAGTTGAAAATGAAAACAAAACATTTTGCAGATTGATATTGATCTAAGGAATACTTAAATTTAAACCAACCTTAGGAAAGTCATTAATTGCCTAATGGTTGCATAAAAATCTATACAATAATTACGCACCGGATGATGTTTTAGGTTTAAATTTTAAAACAGGTTGATCTATTTTGAAGTCCAAAAAAATCTAAATTCTATGAATAATGTAAAAAATGCATTTTTTATATTTGGTTGTTCATAGTATTTGATCTTTATCCTGTTAATATTGTGACAACATACTGGAATTGAAAAAATTTTGCCTATTTGAAAAATTAAAAATAAATTCTCAAAAGAACTTGAAAAATGATGAAAAAAATCATAAAAGATCAAGATTATAAATAAAACCAAGTGAATTTATATTTAATATTTCTTATTAAAGTTTTAAATTGAAATTTTGATTTCATGATTTTGAATTTGAAAAACAAATCAATATTAATTATTCATTATTTATTAATTAATTAAAATTAATAAAATTATTTAGAAAAAATTAAAATTTTTTATTTAATTTTAAAATTTTTGATACAAAACATTATTTTGATTTTTGTGTCCCAACATTTCTATTAGCAATACTTACTTTCCAGGTTACTTGATCTTGTCCGAAGAAGATTTAGCTTTTGCTATGGAACATTCTAAATAAAAACTAAAAAATAACATACTTCTCAAAATTTCAACTCTTTAAAATTTCAAAAATAATTAAAAATCAAAATTCATTTTTTGATTATTATTTGAAATACACCAAGCTTTAGAACTAAATGCACCGGATAAAATTCTATTAGTTTTGAACGAATTTCGCTAGCCTTATACCCTTTTAGACTCAACTTCTTTATATATTCACCTATTTTCTGCATTGTTTGACTGTTAACCCATTTTTATCAAAATTATTTTATAAAATAGATTTAAAAAATTAATATTTAATAAAAATCAAAAAATTTCGTCAGTAAAAGAATGTATTTTGGTTCGAGTTTTTATAGAGCAGGCAAATTTATTAAATTAACCGAAAGTTACTCAAAAGAAACCATGAATGAACCTTCTTGCATTTTAATGCATGAAACCGACAATTTAAATGCGAAATTAGTTAGTTGACATGCTGCTGAATCAAGTACAAGTTCTCCAAGGACATCTGAAGCATTTGATGAGAATCCTCGAGAGACTGATGTACCAACTTCAGATCAAATGGTTCAACGCTCAACTTCAGTAAATGCCACATCCGAAGCTCAGGTCACATTAAGAAAAAGTAAACTCCCTCTGTCACAATCTTTTCAGATGCTGTCAATACTACACGATGGTTGTGATTGGAGGAAGTTAAATCATAAAAAGAAGCAAAATTATATTTTGAAAAGAATTGACAACCAAAATTTTAAACAAAATAAAAAAGTATTTCGTTTTTTCTTTGTTAAATTTAATATATTTTCTAAAAATAATTTTTTTTTATAGATACAAGACAAAGTAGAAAAACGATAAGGAATTAAGTGAAAAAGGAACCTCAGATAAGCAAATATAATTTAACCTAAGTCGAAATTAGGATTGATAACTCAGGCGAAAGTGATGTTGAAATAAAACAAGATGACACTAACAGTTTAAACAAGAGTAAAAAATTTAACAAATTTGTAAAATACAATAATAACCTTTTTTAATTAGTATGAAGAGTATAGACAGTATTTTTAAAAATTATTATTCGATTAAATAAAAAGAGAGATTCTCGAAGTTTCCAATAATTTGGGACAAGATAAATTAAAAAAACTTTATGCTAGTTCAATTCAAAAAATTAAAAGTTTGATTTATAACATAATAAAATTAATTCTAATTCCTTGTTATAACCATTTTTGAAAAAGAATGTATGGTAAAAAAAATAACCGACTGAAGAAGATGTGGGAGTAAAGCGTGAATGCACGAAAAAACTAAATAAAAAAATTTCTTGATGGATCGAATGGATCAGTTGGTCGGTTATTGGGTATTTGATATAAAATTCAAATTCAGACAATCAGAGCCTACCTAATTATATATTCTTATAAAACATCTTCATACTGATCAAATTTAAGTTTTGATTTTTTGTTTAAATATTCAAAGCTTTTTCCAAATAAACTCTTTCTCTAAAAGTATCCTTATCTTTATATTGATTGCTTCTTTAACAGCAGACCCGTTCGGGTGTTGCATTCTCATATATATATTTTTTTTTTGGTTTTTATATATTAAAATAAAAAACGACTTAGAGAGAGGTTTTTGTTGGTAAAATTATTAATTTTTTTGGAATAAGTAAAATTAGTGCTAGATTAAGGGTTTAGGGTTAGAGTAAATTGATTGACAATTAATTTCCAATTTCTTTTCTATCAAAATTTGTGTAAATTTATGAAATTTTTTGTTTTTTAAAACACTGAATATTGATTTTTGCATCTTTGTAAAGTCATTTTATATTTTATATGAATAAACATAAATGGATGTTCTTCAACATGATATTATACTTTTAACTTTTTATTTAACTTTTTGTTTATTAAATTCTAAGAAAATTTATAAAACAAATTTAGAAAATTTGGTACTGTTATGTCATTATCTCTTATTCTTTTTTAATTTATAAGCTTAAGAATAAAATATTATCAAAAGGACAGAAGTAATTAATTTGTAATTTATTAAAATAAAAGACTTTTTATTTTTGAAAACCTTGTAATCAAAATTTTAAATTTGACTGTGATCAGAGCTTGATCACATGTTAAAAAAAAATGACTTTGATCCATAAATTTGATGTACATAAATTTAAATCAAAAATTTTTTTCATTAAATTTAAAAAGCCTTTAGAGAAATTTTTCTTTTGTTGGCTAAATTATTCTAATTTTTAATTAGGATAAAAAAAATTAGATGCAAATTTATTTTTTTTTAGTTATCTAATTGAGATTCAAAGTGACAATTTGAATTTAAAGCATATTTAATTCTAATTAATAAACAAACCTTGATATAAATGCTATAATTTTTCTTAAATTAATTTAGAAAAATAAAAAAAATTAATCGTAAATTAATTTACTTAAAATAAAAAAGAGTAAATTTGTGAAGGCAATTTCTTAAAACGAAATTCTAATCTTGTTATTTAATTAAACATTCCTAAATCTTTTGTTCTTCCTTCTACTGAAATATCACCGAGTCTAGATACTCGAATTAAATGTCTCTAATTTTAATTCGTTTGGTTTTTTTTTTATTGTTGTTGTTTTTGTTGTTGTAAAAATCTAACACAAAAACAAAGATTAATTTTATTAAATTTATTAAAATTAAATCTGTTTGTCAAATATTTAAATAAATTTATTATCTAAATCTAAAATTTCTTTTATTTTATTTGCGATTTTTTTTAAAACTGAAAAATGAAAACTCTCCTGATCTTCTTGCTGGCCAATTTGGTCCGATCTCAATCAACTGGTCCCGAATGCCTAATTCCATACTGCTATTGTATAAGTCCAGAATCACTACATTGTGCAAATTTTACCCGCTTTAATCAGCTTGATTTTAGCCGCACAAACGGCCGTATTTTCCAAAAAGTCGAACTAATTCCTCTCGTTTTCCTGGACCTAAACGAAAACCTCAATCTAAACGGCCTTCGCCTTAACGGAAAACTCTCATTCTCAAATATTCGCGCCATAAATCCATTCCACAATCCATTCCGAGTAGTCTCACATGACAGATTTGACTTGGCCTTTTACAATTCCAATTTCAGATTTATTAATTCAATTCAGCCAAGTCTTAGTGAAAATTTGATCCTTTCAAATTGTTCAATAAACACCAACAGCCAAAGCTTGAACTTTATATTCTCAGACTTGAACATTGTTGAGTTTATTCTATGCAATGTCTATTTTGACAAGCCAGTTTGTCCAGCATTGTTTCGCAATTCTGTTATTCGCAATATGATCATCACTGATCCTATCGGAGCTTTTGGCTTTGCTAAAATCAATCAAAATCCTGTTGTGATTGACCCATTGCTTTTTCTCAATTCTTACATCACACAAATTGAGTTTGCCTATTCGCCAGAGAACTTGTCGCCTCAGTACATAGACACAGAGCATATTCTTCAGCCAGAACTATTTTTGTACCTGCAAAGAATTAATGTTGTGTCAGCTAGGAGACTGGCATATATTCAAGAGGATACATTTAAAAATTTACCATCACTGAAAAAACTGGAGCTTAACAAAGTACCATTGAAAAATTTGTTGACTTATAACAGACGTTGGCTGAAAAACATGAACTTTAGAGAGCGATTCTATGACTTGGACTACATACGCTTGAATTCCTCAATGGCTAATAAAGTATTTCAGTTTATTGTCTGGGCTAATGAAGAATGGAATTTTGTAGAAGAAAAAGACATTTGTTTGTTCAAAAATTTTCCTCATAACAAATTGGTGTTTCCATTTTTGCTATTCACTAAACCGGACTTGCCGTGTACATGCACTATTTATTGGTTGTACAAATATTTTACAAAATATCAAGATATTTACAATTTAAATCAAAATATAGCACCATATCACTGCTTTAGAGAGTCTAATTGGGATAATTGTAAATTTAATGATTTGTTTGAAAAATATTGTCCCGATGGCGAAGACCCAGAGGAATTTTTTACCACACTGAGACCTGGCACTGGCACCATAACGGGTCCAATCTTCACCCAGACATACACCACTCCAGAAAACACTTTCTTTTCTACTTATCATCAAACCACAAGCTTTATGCCCAATATTCAACAGGATTTAGACGCGTGTCGGTACAGCAAACCAGCTTTAATAATAGCCATCATTTTATGTGTAGTAGCTGCAGTAATTGTTGTGGTTTTGGCTATTTTCTACTATCAAGTCTGCAAACAATTAAGGAGTAAAAGAATTTTGAATCGTGTAGAAATGATTCATCAGCCAAAGCGTAATAGTGAACAAATTGATCAAAGTTCAAGTGATCCTGAAATAAAAATTTGAAAAAAAAAAATTATTTTTTATAAATATTTTTTGTTTTGCTCATTTAATAAAATAATTAGTTTTGGTGACCATTTAATTTAGCTGAATTAATATTTTTAAATCTAAATGAACGCCTCGGGATCTATTTGAAAAATTAAAGAATAAAAAAAAAGGCCTTAGAAAAAGATAAAAAAAGCGAAATTTATTTAACATAAAAAAGACTTAAACAAAATATAAAGAAAATGTTGTATAACGGCTGATTTACATAGAATAAAAATTTAAATTCGAAAAAGCAAATTGAAATATCTTGAACGCTAAAATTTAATTCTTTATTGCCAAAATATTAATAATCAATTTCGAATATTTTCCCTGTTCAACTTTTAATTGTCAATACCAATTTTATGCAATTTTCTTTGATCCAGACTTGTGCAAAAGTAAAAAAAAAGTCATTTTAAAGTCTTTTCAAAGTCAAGAAAGTGACTTGACTTGAAAATTTTGGTAATTGACTTGATATTTTTTTTTTCAAAAAAAAGTCAGCATTAATTACATTTTTATTTAATTTGAAATTTTAATTTAAAAATTAAATGTCAAAATTAATAAGATTAAATTATTCAATAAAATTAAAAAAATTTTTTTCTCTTTTTAAAGTTTTATCTTGTAGAAAACTCAAAAAAAAGTTGTTTTAAAGTCTTTTAAAAGTCAAATGACTTGACTTGACTTTGACTTTATGACTTTTGAACAACTCTGCTTTGATATAATCACCAAAAAACAATTACATCATCAAAAACCATCTTGACAATAATTTTCATAAATTGGGTGCACTAAGACCAATTTAAGTCATGAGAGGAGGTGATACTGTTAAGAGCCAAGTCTTTTCTAGTCCTTATTGTTTATTCATGTAAACTTATCTGCAGATTAAGCCACATACATTTTTTACTCACTATATAATCCATTAGTAGCCCATATAGCCGAGCGGTTTGTGGTTTAGTCATTCAAGCAGAGGATCGAGGGTTCAAAACCCGCTGAGGGTGGAAAAATCTTCAAAATATCTCCGCAATACGGGGCGCATGTTTAAACCCCTTTCATCAAA
>PJRA01000297.1:265259-277914 GCA_016987375.1 Brachionus koreanus
TAAATTTTTAAATCAAAATTTCAACTTAATTAAAAATGTAATTAATATTGACTTTTTTTTGAAAAAAAAAATTTTCAAAATTTGAAAAGACTTTAAAATGACTTTTTTTTTGTCTTTTGCACAAGTCTGGAAAAATCTAAATCATTTACAAAATTTATTTGATTATTTTTTCTGAATAATAAACCTGAGATTGGTGAAACCAAAAAAAATTTTTTTTTGAGGATCTGAAATGCTGATTTTTTTGGAAAGGAGTGGTGGCAGTTTTTTTAGCTTTTTGACTTGAAAAATATTTCCGAATTTTTTTAGAAGATAGAGGTACCTAAAACTTTTCAACTAAGACTTTATTAACATTCAATTTAACAATAAAAGCTAACTCAAATTTTTTTTGGACTTTTATTTTTCGTATCTGTTTTTGAGTCGATTCTTCTGAAGTGTCCTCTGATTCTCTGAGCTGGTCCAGCTTGGGATATTTTCCAACTTACCTGATTGATTGAGTTTGAAGAATCGAATCATGTCGCCTCTTATGCGACGCTCTTGTGTTTGTAAGCACAAGACAACAATTCTTGGGACTAGCATTGTAGCTCTTCTCTGGGCCTTCACGATAGTGTTTAAATCTTTCTTGCTAGAAGATGCCCAAACAACTGATGCATATTCCAGATGTGGTCTTAGATATTTTAGAAGCCTGTTTAGACTTGTTGTGTGGGATCAATAAATAAAAAGACTTTGCTTTAAAAATGCTTTATTTGAATCCAAAATAAATAACAGAAATAATGGTTTATAAATTGAGTCAAAAATTTTTTTTTAATTTTAATTAAAAATTCAAATTAATAGTGAATAAAAATCTAAAAATAAACTATATGTCGAATTTAATAGATCTAAAACTAAGATTTTTTTATCAAAATTTCTAAAAATTATATCTAACCCCAAAAACATTTAAATGGCTTTTATTTTTTCTAGTAGAAAAAATGAATTTATTTAAGATACTTTTTTTCTTTGGAAAAAAATATTTTTGATTTAAGAAAATATAATTATTTATTTGTTTGTTTAATAACTTTCCTAATAGAAAAAAATATCTTTGTTCTCACCTTAATCGATTAAGAATACTATACTAATTGACAAGTGACTTAATATCACTTTATTAGTAACTTTAATTAAATATAAAATGAGTAAAAAAAAACATTAAAACAGTAAAAAATTAGTATAAGATGAATAAGTACTTAGTAGAATTAGAACAGTGGCTTTTCAAGTGTAAAATGAAGATTTCGGTTGAAAAGTCTTGCTAAATGATTTTTACTAAAAACAACAAAGAAAGTTCTATGTTTAATTTCAAGGATTTATGGAAATAAAATCAAAACCCTAAAACAAATAAAGTTCCTAGGTATTAAATTCGATTCTTAACTAACCTTTTCTTCAATGATAGAAGAAAATCAAAAAACGTTGCAATTCAAGGCTAAACTTAATCAAAAACTTGTCAAATAAAAAATGGGGCCTTGACTTTAGAACTTTAGGAAACCTTTATAAGTCTTTGATTGGATCTATTCTAGACTATTCTTTCCCTTGTCTTAACTCTCTTTCAGAAACTAATATAAAAAGATTAGAAATAATCCAAAATTAATCGGTTTGTTCTATACTAAAACTAAGATATGATGCTCTCTCCAACATATTACATCATGAGGCACATAAAAACTCTAAACTACTGACAGTCTCAAATCGACTTTTTGAGTTGAGTGAGAGATATGCTAGGGCTGAGCCACTCTGTTCCACTAGTTGTCAGACTGGTGGAAGAATATAACAAAGTTTTCGAATCAAGAAATATCGAGTACCCAACTCTATTGTGTGATTGCTACCTTACTATTTCCTCTTTTTTCCCTGAAAAATCAAAAATATAAAAATGTATTCTGTTACTCTCTATCTTAATTTATCTAATTTTAATTAATTTTAATGTTTCTCTAGTTTTTAATTTATATTATTTTTTACTTTTAAATAAAACAAGTTTCTAGTTTTTTTTAATTTTTGATGTGCAATGCTGGTCATTCAAATATTCATTCAAAACCTTCACTTTTGGGACATTTGAATGGCCAAAACGATTATGAGATAGTTTGAGTTTTCTTTAAAGCCTTAACACTAGAACGCCCGATTTTTTTTATACCGTTAACGCCCGGCAAGGGTTTAAAAAACCCCTTTTAAATTTAATGTGTAATAAGCAAAACAACCAAAATTTTTTGCCAAATTTATCAAGTTTATTTGGCATGTATTGTTAGATGCTACATCTGCATTTTAATGGCAGCAATTGCTCATCAACAGTTAAGAATTGATTTGGTCGGTAGCAAGCTTGAGTGTTTTCAATTAGCTGTCAAATGTTACACGCTATGATCTTGATATCCTATTGTCAAATCGGAGATATATCATTAGCAGGAGAAAGCGATTTCTAGACATGAAATTGGTAATTTTTGGTATACCATAGTTTTTGGATCACATTTCTATGGCAGGAATATCTAGACAAAAAAATTTATACACAGTAAAATTCCTATGAAACAAACAAAATCTTTCTCTGAAAAATAGACTGCGGTCATTAGTCTTAGGAAAAACATTTGTACATTCGAGTACCATTTCCAAATTACGTCTGATTTAGACGTTTTATCTTCATTTTCATAATCAAAATCACCTGAAGCATCTAAATCTGCATTATTTACTTTGGTAAGCTGTTTCAAAGAAAGTAAAGCTGAAGTTAAAATTTAATGGGGTTTAAAAAACCCCTCCGGGCGTTTATGTATATATTTTTTTTGTTGACATTAAATCATTATATTTTGAAATTTCAAAAATAAAATAATAATCATATTTTCATTTTCAATTTGGGAAAAAAAAACTTTGACAAAACTCCTCTTAGAAAAATTTTTATTGACTTTTTAAAATCAAAAAAGGGTTTAAAAAACCCTCGGGCGTTCTAGTGTTAATCAATAATGGACTGTGAAATGTATAGATGTATATTAGCTGAGTATTTATTACCTTTTGGAGCAGGTAAATTTGATTTAGCTTTTAAGTTACATCAAGACAATGATCCAAAACATAAGTCTAATTTATCTCGAAATTTTCTTAACCATAACAATTTTAATTTGGTATAT
Organism: Brachionus koreanus; assembly: GCA_016987375.1. Lineage (NCBI taxonomy): Eukaryota > Metazoa > Rotifera > Eurotatoria > Ploima > Brachionidae > Brachionus > Brachionus koreanus. The sequence goes on from PJRA01000297.1 coordinate 268,382, forward strand.
AATAAAAATTTTAGTTTTTAAAAGTTATTCAGCATAGTAATTAAAGGTGAAATCCCCTCTAAATTCACATGATTTAAACCCCATAGAAATGGTATGGCATGAAATGAAAAAATTCATCATAGAAAAAGTACCAAAAAATGAAGATGATGTTTATAAATATATTTTGATTTCCAAAACACTCTAACACCCGAAAACTGCAAGAAATATATTCACCATTTAAAAAAAAAAAAAAAATTCATATTTTTACGTAAATTTGCGTAAATTAAAAAAAAAAATGTTACAAATTTCGGAATCTGACTCGTCATTAACTTCAATTATTCAAAGATCAGCTGCCAGTGAAAGCGAGGACATTATTCCACTAAAAAAAGCCAGGGACGAAGCTAAAGTGTATGATTATTACAAAATATATATCAGTTTACAAGAGAGTCTTGATGAAATTAAAAATTAACTTATCGATGATGTCAAGTGGACTGCAAGAGAGAAATGTATGACGGATATTGGCGAAAAACGTTTCTTCAAATGCTTAAAATGTGACAATCATTTATATATATTAATTCATAGGACAATTACTCAAGTAACAATTTATAAACTAGACAACCCCCACGAACACAACAATGAAAATGATCCATTGATTCCAACAAAGACCAAAGACAAAGTTATTTTAATGTATTTCAATGAAAATCAAAAATCAAAAGAAATTAGTCGATGGCTTAGAAAAAACCTTAATGATGGGTTTGTATAAATGAGCTAGCTTCAAATCAATAATTGATTCACATACATAAAAAAAGAACAAATTCAAGTTGATCTTGGTCAAAGCATTAATGCATTAAAATTATGGACTGGAAGTGTCAGTATTATTATTCCCGAAGGACATGATGAAATGTTCATTGTTTCAAAATTTGTGATTAAACCAGATAATGTCAACTTTCGAATTTTTAGGACTACAAAGAGGCTTATTTCTTGACAAATTGATTGACTATTAAAAATAAATTAGATTAGATAAAATTAATCTAATGAAATCCACATTCAAAGCATATGAATTTAATAGTTATTAACCAAGAGAACTGAACATCATACTGAATTTTGTTTTAATTGAATCTAAAAAATTAAAAAATCAACTAGTTCTTTTTAATTTTTAATTAAACATAATTGTTAAAGAATTTTTAATAAACGCGACCAAAAATAAATTAAAATAAAAATTAAATTCTTTAATAGATAAAGTTTATTTCATTTATTTTGGTAAAAGCGCATGCAGCAAATTTAAAATTTTAAAAAATAATGCGATTTTAAAATTGTATAAAAAATTTATTTTATTCTAAGTTATATAATTACAAGCAAAATATACCAAAATAAATGAAATAGACTTTACCTATTAAAGCATTTAATTTTTATATTAATTTTTTTTGGGTCGCGTTTATATAAAAAAATTGCATGCTGTTATACGGTCAAGTTCCGGCTTTACCATGCATGTAATACCTTACCATGCCTTAAACGCTATAAACGCTTAAACTTTACTTCTGTAAAATGTTTATCTATGAGCAAATTTGGTTAATGTCGGTCCTGTGGTGTAGTGGTTAGAACACCCGACATCCAATCAGGAGGTCGTGGGTTCGAATCCTCATCCAGTCCGGCTGCAAACGCGTTGGGTTAACTACCCGACCGTCCAAGACATTTCAAGTTACAAAGAAATCAAGAAAAACGAAAGAAACTCAAGAGAAAAATCGACTTGAGTGGAAATCAAAAGTAATGACCCTATGCTCCACAAGGAGTGAATAAGGAAAAAAAAAAAAAAAAAATTTGGTTAATGCAGCAGAATAAGTCTGCAAAGTACTGTGCAATTTGCTTCATTTTGCACGCCATTAAAAAGTACTCTAATAAACTTTGCAATTACATTGCAGAGTTTTTGCAGAATTATTCTATTGCATTAAGCATTTTACAGGACTTCACAACCTTGTCTAATACCAATAATCAAAATTAATTTAATCTTTTTTATACCAAAAAAAGATTAAATTTGATATCTAGAAAAATTCATTGAAAGTCCTTTATGCTTTTTTTAGTATCCAAAATATCCAAAAAAACTTAATTAGCTTATTATATAACGAGTGTTCAAGTGTTTTTAAATTAAAAAAAAAACCTGTTCCTCTAATCAAAAGACTATGAAATTTTATACGAATGTAACTTAATTTCTAATTTAGTGTTTTCTAATCATAACTTTTAAATGGATCATTTTTTCAAAATAATTTATGTATATTAAAAATCCTTATAAAATTTTCTATAAGATGAAATACAAAACTTAATTTCCTCAAAATTGGTTTGCCGGGGACATTTTGATGAAAGGGTCAAAGGCAATGTCATTCAAATAATAAACAACATTCAAATTAAATTTTAGTTAATTTTTTTACATTAGAAATTAAGTTACATTCGTATAAAATTTCATAGTCTTTTGATTAGAAGAACATGTTTTTTTAATTTAAAAACACTAGAACACTCGTTATATTGCTTTAAAAAATAATTTGAAATTTTATTTCAGTTTTAAAAGTCTTTCTTTTGAGCAATTCTATTTAGCTTGAACAATTAGTTGATTTATTTAAAATTGAGTTTTAGATTTGAATTATCTAAATAAATGATGATACTTGGCTCAAGCTTGCACTAAATTTGTGATATTTTTTTTACATTTATCAAAATTCAATTTATATTAGAACAAATAATGTTTTTATAGACAGGTTGTTCAAATCAAAGATGCCTAATTTTTTGCTATCTTTTTCAAAAATGAGATGATTTATTCACTATTTTAAATAAATAAAATAATGTTTATTCTGTATTAGTCACTTAAATAAGTAAATATATGTTATTCATGAATTTGGAAATAGATTTTTAGTTTATTAAAAAAAATTTAAAACTCATTTTAATCCAAATAACAATGGAGATAATTTCGTTTTGTATAACATTTGTAATTTACATTTTTTTTTTAATCATAAAATCATTGAAACTTAATAGAATAATTTGTATCAAAAGTCTCATATTAAGAAACGGATTGGAATTGGATTTGAGTCAAAATGAAGAATATAGTAAATATTCTAATACTAAAACAAAGGATATGAAATATTCTAATGGAATGAAATATTTTAAACAAATTTTGAATTCATGGTCATTATATATTTCATCATTTATTTTTACTGGGTACATTTTGGAAACTTATTTATATGGTGGGCGAATTATATTCAATTCTTTATCAATAATTCTCGGCTATTTGCTTGCCTTATTTATTTTTCAACCTGTCTTTTTCAAAATGGATGAATCAATAAAGTCACCGTATGAATTTTTAGAAAAACGATATTCAAATGGATATATATTGAGATTTTTATGTTCATTTTTAGTTTGCTTGTTCAAATTTTCGGTTTTATCACTACATATTTGGGGTTCAGCAATTATTCTAAGTGTAATATTTCCAATTTTTCCGTGGCTATCAGCTATTATAATTAGTACTGTTAGCTTCCTATTGACATGTTTAAAATCAGGTGTTAAGCAATTTTTTTTAATTAAACTTTTATTTTTCATTTTAATTGTATCAATCATATTTATTTCTTTAGTATATGACCTAATAGTAAATAAAAACAAATCAATATTTCGAGAGACTGACAATCAAATATATAACGATCGATTGAAATTAATTGAAACAAAATTTGATTTTACTATCAAATATACAATATGGAATCAGATTTTTTCCTCGCCTATTTCATGGTGTGCCTACTATTGCTTGCTTCCTAATAGCTTTAAAAAAATTAGATCAGTTTCAACAAATTTTAGATCAAAAGCTCTTCTAATGTCAAACATACCAGTTGTAGCATTGGCTGGCTGCTTGCTTGTTTTTTGTGGTATCTTATCATTTATTAGTTTCAATAGTTGCGATCCAATTTTGGTCGAACGACTAGATGATAAAAATCAAATTGGACTTTATTGGCTTAAAAATGTGCTATTTAAAAAAGTGCCTTTTTTGACAGGTATCTTTTTTTCGTGCTTAATACTAAATTCAATTTATCAACATTCAAATGGAATTTTACAACTAAAAGAAACAATATGTTTTGATTTAATTGATGTTTGTTCTGATAATTTGAGAAGTAAAATAGCCAACAATCATTACATCAAGATAATTCTTGTTTTATTTTTAAATGCTTTTAATGTTGGTTTTTTTATGGTTTTTAGTCAAGCTAAAAATTCTCTATTTTCTTTATTCTACTTATTTAGTAACACATTCAATCCACCTATTTTTGGAGTGTTGTTTCTCTCAATTTATAATCCTTTCGCTAATTTATTTGGGGCATTGGTCAGCTTTTTATTAAGCTCTTTTGTCATGTTCTGGCTATTTCTTGGACGTATATATTTTTTAGACGAATACAGTCCAGATTTTCAATTTAACATGCTTATATGTGAAAATAACATGAACACAAGTATATCGTTTAAGAAAATATCGAATTCTTCAATCAACTCTCAATATGCTTTTACCATCTATAAAATAAGCTCCTTATGGTATCCATTATATTGTGTTTTGTTTATTTATATTTCTGGAAGTTTATTTAGTTTAATGTATTCTATTTTCAGGCAAAAAATAATTAAAATAGTTCTCAAGTTTGCATCTGAAATCGCTAAATATACAACTATTCAAATAAAGAATATTACCTAATTGTTTAGAGATTAATAACTTTTATTGCAGTCGTGAAGTAAATTAAAATTGACATTAAAAAAATTATCAAATAAAGCTATTAAAAAATATTATTTTAGTTGTTAAATAATGTATCTTGATAAATTCTTAAAAGCTCTTTCTCTAAAAACAATTAAACTTATAAAAAGAAGAATTTCTTTCAGCTAAAAAATAATGGCCATCATTTAATGTTCTGACAAAAAACTACATTAAATAACAAATAAACTAATTGACTGATAAAAATATGATCTAATAGGCAAAAAAAACTTTTTAATTGACAAATAATCTAATTTAATAACAAACTAATTATTCTCAGAAAAGCAAAAGAGGAAGATCAAAAAACCGAAACCAGCTTTGTTTCTACCAGAACGTTTGTAATTTAAACAGTTCAGAAAAAGAATCCGAACTCGAGAAAGCATCTGTCGAACAAGAGTCTACTCAGAGTTATAGTCGTTGATGTTGATTTACCGAAAAAAACAAGAAACGCCAAAGAAATTAACAACTCAATTAAAAAACCAAAAAAAAAAACTATTATTTTTATTTTTCTCATTATTTTTTTCTTAATTTAATTTTTTTCCAGTCAATGAACATTAAAACATTAAGCCATTTTTAAATGTGTATAAAATTATTTGTTATTTAAATAAATATAATTGTCACTTAGATTAGTTTATTTTTGTCAGTACATAATTATAAATAGTCACATCATCAAACATATTTGTTAACATTTTAGTTTTTGTATTCAGATAAAATATAGTAAATTTGTCGCCTTTTTAGTTATTTTGTCATCACATGGGGATAAAATTTGTCACCCCCAAAAAATTTAAGCTAAAAATTATAAAAAAAAAATTGTTTTTTTTTAAATTAAAACGTTTTAATTAAAAAATTATACGATAAATTTTATACCCCACTATTGTGGGAAATTTTTTTTTCTTTAAGTATTATTTTTAAGCCACATTAACTTGTTCATAAATTATGGAAATCATAATTTTTTTTTTTAAATAGTGCAAAAATGAATATAATCATCGATCTAAAACCATTGAATAGGGAAAGGACTATGTTATGTTGCCTAAATTTTAATCTATTTATTTATTTAATAACAAAAGATTACGCCAGATTTGGCAATAAAAAACATTAAATTATAAAAAGGACAATATATTTTTTGCTCATTTAATATCTTAAAATAGTAAAATAAATTGTGGTTATTTAGTTCTATTTTACGGACAAATATTAAATTTGATTATCTTATCAAAAATTAGACCAGAAAATGTGTTAAAAAAATATATTCTCCAATGTTCTATAAAAAATACCCTAATTTTAAAATGTGTAGCCTTTTTTTTTATCAAAACCAAAATAAAGCAAGCGAAAAGTAACAAGACCAGCAATCACTTGGTCGCATTGAGAAGAAATCAAAAGTAATGCTTTTTGTTATTCGATTCAATACTTTTCAATACTTTTTGTTATTCGATTTTCTTCCATTCTAAGTATATGTCGTAATCTTTTTGCACAGGCTCATAAATTCCGAATTTGTTCTTGGAATAGTTCGTCATTTGTTATTGTATCTGGACAGTGTTTATTTAATTCCTCTTAAGCTACAAGTATGGAATGTTTTAATACTTTTTCTGTCAGCTTCACACATCCCCCAGCATTCACTGCCATACATTAGTGTTGCTTTCACTTTACTATTGTACAGCGTTAGCTTTGTTTTATTGCTGTAGCTGATAGATTTCCATACTGGTTCGAGCTCTGCAAAGGCACTTTTTCTTTTCGACAGTCTATTCTCTATATCTTTGTGTGATTCCATAATTACCAAAATTAATAAGTTGTGACATTCACTCAATAGTTTAATTTCAGCCAAAATCAAGCTTAAATTTACCCCCTTTTCGCATTAAACGGTTTTATATTTTGAATTATCATCTTTATTTGCTTTCATTTCGTTGAATGGATTTTTCAAAAATTGAAATATTGAAAAAAATGATAAGTCAAATTGTGCGCTATTTGCAACTTATTGAGAAAACATATTTTTTAGATAAAAATGAAAAAATTAAGAAAAATAATTAGAAATGAATGTTTAACAAAAGAAATTAAAGTAAACAAAATTGTTCAACATTTACTTGAGCATTTTTTATTTTATAAGAAAACATAAAATAGAGCTTATTAAAAAATAATGATTACTCGTAAATTTAAAATTAAATTTTTTCAATTCTCTTAATTTACTATTTACTTGTTTCATTTTTTTTTTCTTTTCCAATTTTTTCGTTTTCCCAATTTAAACAAAATAAGAACTATTTAGATTAACAAGGCCAATCATACAAGACAAAATTGATGTAGGAGTAAAAGTCAAAATTATAACGAGGCAAAAAAAGAAATCAAAAAAATTAGGAGAACATGTCAGACAACCCAAAATATCATTAAAATAGATTCGACATATTAACCATCTTTTTTTTTTAATTTACATTTCTCATTCATTTAGTCATTTAATTCAATTCAAAATATATATAAATATCTATATATATATACACAATAATAATAATAATAATAATAATAATAATAATGTATATTATACGATCAAATTAGTTTAACTAAATTTACAAAGCAGGATAACTAATTGAATCTCACTATAGTAGACTTTTCTTTGATGTTTCTACCGACATTGCTGATTTCGTTTTCGCTAACACCATACTTCTTTCTTTTTTGAATGATGCCATTACACAATTCATAATTATGTTTCTTTTTTTTTCATTTATTATCGCTTGTCTAGTTAAAATGGTTAATCTAATATATAATATAAATATACTTGTATCTTCTCTAATATAAAACAACTAGCCAACTAGAGCATTTTTTCAGTCTTAAAAAAATTTCAAATTTTCATTAATTATTTTTACATCGCCAGAATATGGCGCTAACTGAATTAAATAAAATAAAATTAAATGTAAATTAATTCACCGACATAATACTGTAAATATCGGTGTGTTTCATCACATTAGTCATTTCTCAATTAACTAAATTAAACTTAAAAACTTGAGATCAATTTTACCCTAATATATAAACACCTAGGATTTAAACTCTCATCTAGATTAAATTTTATTTGAATCCACTATGATCAAGAATTTTTAAGCTTTATTATTTTTCACTTATTTTTTAACATTTTTGCATTTTTAAAACCATTTTCAAAATTTTATCAAAAAAGATGACTTAACGACTTTTGAAAATCTACATAATCTAGATTTTATATTGTGAATTTTTAACAAAAGACAAAAACTTTAAATTGTTAATAAGCTCTTCTCTAAATGGCTATAGAGCGTTCTGCATATATATAAACTAATACAAAGATTGTGTCGACCCAAATTAAGTCTGAACAAAAACTGTGTAGTTTAATTCCGATAACTTCTTGATTAAGTGCTTGTAAATTTACAGCAGCAGTTTTGTACAGCTAATAAATTTTGCAGAATGTTTTTTTTGCCTCTAGAAAAATGCAAATTAAAAATCAGAAGACTTTTTATTTTTTTCAAATTCACAATGTTTTTTGTTTCTATTCTATTTTTTTACTATTAAATCATTTAATTTTAGAATAAATTTTTACAGTAATTGACATGAAAAAAATTCTGATTTTTAAAAAATTCATTAATTATTTAGAACCTTTCATAAATATTGTCAAAATTTCCTTATTTTTATTAAATAAATAATTATAGTAGAATTTTACAATCAAATAAATGCTCAGAAAAGGCTTTATAATAGTTTTTTTTATTGTTACTAGGCGTCAAAAGTCAATATCTTGAAGCAAAAAAAATAATTCTCATTTGAAGCCAGGAACAATAGATTGGTAGAAACTAAAGGGAAATAAAAATTTTAAAATCTATTAACATTAAATACAAAGAAACCTTAAAATTAAATTTTTTATTACCTTTTATTTTTTTTTAATTAAAGATTTGTTGCTTTTATATTGTTAAGAATCAAAAGAAATTAACAATAATAGGATAAATTGTTTTTACTTTTATAAATTGTTAAATAGAAGCCATTGAAAAGTGAAAATGGAAAAGCCAAATATATTGAAATCAACAAATCGTTCACTGAGTTCTTTATCATCTAGTTTGGCACTTGATTCCAGCTTTGTAATGCCGAATTCAAAACGAAACAAATCCGCAGCATCATTTATGATACACCAAAAGTACCAGCAGCCAGTTGTTTATCTTCATAAACCTAAAGATTTAAATGGGCCGTTTAGTGTATACAATATACCTGAGATTCGTGATGTGCTCAAGAGCTACCGTAAGAATGCCACAATGCGAAAAAGAGAAGTCAGTCAGCTAAATGCAAATATTTATGATGAGCTGAAACTAAACGAGTATTTTTCAAAAAGATCTAATTCGACTAGAAGCTCAAAATTTTCAACAGCCAATTCTTTTCTATCTGCAGTACAAATCTATTTGCCGACTAAAAATAAAATTTGCACTCTGAACAAAAAAATTGAGCAGAAATCAGAAAACAAGCAAGAAATACATCTGCCAAAATTGGATAAAATTTGAATTTTTTTTTAATTATTCATCCAATGCATGCTTTTGTAAAAAGTTATTAAAATATTCAATATCTAGTTTTTTTTTATTGAATAAAAAAAATTAAAATTTTCTAAAATAACATAAAAATAATAATCAAAAAGATTCTAAAATTAAAAATAAAACATCACTAACGACAAGTTTACTGATTGAGATGGGGCAAACCATTGATTTCTGTTATGATAATTTCGAAAATAGATAAAATAATTTTTTTTTTAAAGCCACTTCCCTGACTTAAAAAATAAAAAAAATTCAAAATAAAATTACACCTTAAATTTTTTTTT
>PJRA01000297.1:281863-300636 GCA_016987375.1 Brachionus koreanus
CTCAGAAATAGCGATAGCATACCTGATAGAAAAATAAATTTCAATTATCGTTTGCAATACAACATTTTTTCCATTTTTTCTTTTAAATTTTATAATTTATAATCGAATCAAGATATATTGAATACCCTACTCCATTGTGTAATTGCTACCTTAGTATTTCCTTTTTTTTTTCATGAAGCTTTAACTATGTAAACTTCTGTCACATGTAACAACCTATGTCTTTTAAACTCTTTACATTTTTTATTCAGCTGATTTACTTAATTTTTATTTGATCTTATTCTATTAACTCCATTTTTATTTTTATTTTTCTACTTTATTCTGAAGGAGCTCTAGCTCGGTAAGAAAACAAATAAATAAATAAAAAATAACAAAATTTATAATATAAACAGATCAAAAAAATAAACCAGCTTAGGTTGTTCTAGTAGTATAATTAAAACAAAAATTTTCAATAATCATAATTTAAATGAACCCTTGATTTTTGTGAAAAAAAACTAGAAAAATTAAAAATGAAGAGGAATTCAAAAACAGACAATTCGACAAACTTAATTTTTTAAATTTTAACATTTTTACTTTTTAAAAGCTTAAATTAAAAAATATAAAATTTAATAAGAATTAGACTGAAAATAGTAAAGATAAAAATTATTTAACTGATAACGTAGCCGAATGTTAATAAAATTATGCAAGTCTTTTTGAAAAATGTTGAAAAAATTGTCAGTAATTTCCATCAATCATTTTAGTTAGGTACTTGTCATTAAACCTGTCTGAAGCTCAAATTTCACTAAATATTCAGCTGCATGAATTGCTATGCGATGCTAAAACAAGATGGAACTCAGCTGAGATAATAATTGAACGCTTATCCGAGCAAATTGATGCTGTCAATCACAATTTAACTGACATCCGTCGTAATTATGAAGATTTGTTGTTCAGTTAATTTGATAAAAATGACTAAATGAAAGTTGTCCAGGTTTTTGAGTCTTTTTAAAATGCAACTCTTGAGCAGTCGGTCTCAAATATGTGAAAAATTCTATAATTATTCCCAATTTTGGCTGTTTACGGGCTAGTTTATAAATAGATCCAAATGATTTTTTTAATTGTTACAGTATTAAAGTAAGTTTGAAACTATTGGACAAATATCTATTCTAAAAAATAGGGAATATTCACTAATAAAATTTTACTAGCATCATTCTTCTTTTCTTGATGTTCGAACTAAACTTTTCGGCAGATTTTTTAATCAGATTCGAAAAGAGTTTAAAAAAGAAGGGACAAAATTTAAAGAGTTTATTGATCAAGAAATAATATTTTTAGCTAGTTTAATTATTAATTTCGATATAAATTAATTAATCAAATTAAAAATCATTTCTTTTTTTTTTTCATTTTTTACCAATACTTATATTAACAAATATTAATAATAATAATTAAACTTATGGCCGTCCTTAATATGGAACCAATGGAGAGAGTATTGGTAAAGAGAAAACTGTCCTTCATAATGAGATTTGCAAAAAACAAATTTACAAAAACACTAGTGAACAATAACCTAAATGAAACAAGGGATAAAGAAAATAGAACTAGCAAAAAATTCGTGATAGATGAAATGAAAACTATCCTAGAAGAAAAAGACAATATAGAAAATATGGCAGCCAAAGCAAGTGATAGGATAAAGCTTGAAAACAAGCTTAACAAAGAAGAAAGCAAAGATGGAACGATGGAGTCAATTAGATACCTTTTTAAAGAATCAAGTGAAACAAACAGAAAAATCCTAGAACTAATCCTCAAATTATATTAAAATAGATTTTATTTTTACTATTTTTTCTTTTTCTTTTTTTTAACATCGCCCATGAGGTGTTTTCTGAATAAATAATAATAATAATAATTAACAATAATAAAATGTTATTTAAAAACATAATAAATTAGAAAATTAAATCTTAAAAATATTATATTTGTAATAAAATTTATTTAAAATGTTAATTTTTATTTAATTTTGAAAAAAATATTTTTAATAAGCCTACAGTAAATTCTGACCTACGGTAATTGATTCAAATAGTTAATTTTTTAATCATGAAGATCTAAAAGAAAGTATACGATTCAAATATTTCATTCGAAACATATTTTTCTTTATAGGTTGTTGCTTATTCTTTTTACAAACTCAAATTTTTTTAAGCATTTTCAGCAGAAAATTTTTAGTTTTACGTATTTCTAAGAGAAAAAAAGAAAAATTCAATAGCAACTTGTAAATGTAAATGAAGCTTGACGCCGTTTTGGTTTCGAGGTTTTTGACAAAGAAACCTGCCTGAACATGTGCCTAATTTTCTTCAAAGGATTTTTAATAAAACAATAACTAAACACTTGAATAATTTTGGTTTAGCCAATAAATATACTTATATTGATTTAAAAATGTATTATAAAGTAATAAATGTTTAAATTTAAAATGTTAAAAATTTATTTGCTCTTCTGGTCTTTTATGTTATCCATTAATATAGCAAGATCAGAACTATTTTCTTATGGTGTTGCTAATGGAGATACAGTTTTTCCGACTGAAGATGACGAAAGTTCAGGAGAGATAACATTGCCAATTCCTTTTGTATTTTTCGGAACATCTTACGAGAGTTTGTTTGTAAATTCTAATGGAATAATTACATTTTTAGAAGAAAATACATCGTTTGGCAGCCAGAGTTTTCCAATTGATGATGAAATCATAATTTCTCCTTTTTGGGAAGATATTAATATTGAGATTTCTGGTTCAATTTTCTATAGGTTTGAAACGGATATATCAATTATTCAAAACATGAGCTCACTTATAAGAACAAAATTTGTAAACGAGACCAATTTTAATGCTTCATTTGCATTTTTATCTACTTGGGAAAATGTACCAGAGTTTGGCAGCGATGGCTCACAGTCTAATACATTTCAAACAGTCTTATTAAGTGATGGAATATCATCTTTTGTTTTATTTATTTACGAAAAAATCATGTGGACTGACATGGCTCAGGCTGGTTTAAACTCAGGTTTTGGAAATTATGTTAATTTACCTGGATCATTGACGCCTCAAATAGCAGATTTAGTGACCACTAATGTTGATATTCCAGGTATCTGGATTTATAAAGTAAGCGACTTTCCTGCTCAAAGAGAAACAACTTTGATGCAGTTTTCTACAATTATTTCGTCTACTTTGACAACATATAAAGCCCCTGAAGTTTCTACAACTCAGGAAATATTCATTCAAACAACCAAAAAAATAACTACCAATTTTGAAAGTAGCGTTGAACCTGAGTCAACTTCAACAGAACTAGAAACAACTGAGAGATTAACGACTTCAATAGAACGAGAAACAACTGAGAGATTGACAACTTCAACTGAAAAATTAAACCCTACTTATCCTGGCTTAACGCGTAAAACAACAATTAAAACCATGAATGATATTCCTAGTTCAACTAAAGAACTTCATTTAACCACCAGTTCTGCTAATTTGAATACATACCAGCTTTCTATTGATTTAAAAAAAGCATTTACTTTAGTTAAAGTCAATAATGAAAATTCAATATTTCGTTTTTTTGAATCAAATCAATTAATTTTACTTAAATATTCTCTTGATTTTTTTATCGGCCAGGAGTCTCAGTATTTTTTTCGAACGTAACTCTTTTATTTAGTTTATATTAAAGTTAAATTCAAATTTCATTTTAATAGAGTACAAAACAGCATTCAAGGTGATATTTTAATAACTCAAAATAAAAGCAATAATGTTTCAGTGGATCAAAAACTGGTAATGCTTTTTAAGAAATTTGATGAAGAAAACTATTTGCTTAAGGCAACAGCTACTCTAATCGGATATGATTTTTCATATGATAAATCAATAGTTCTAGTAACAGGTATTACCTTTAAAATTTAAATTTGTTATCAATTAACGACTAATAAATATATTTAAGCCAATGAAACAATCATAGATAATGGCGCTGCTGTTATAATTCAATGTTCCACAGATGATAATAAATCAAAAGTATCTTGTGTTAAACAAGCTTCTGAAAATGGAACAGTCACGGAAACCATCATAAATGATATAAATCTTGACATGACTAATTGTGCTTTATCTTTTAACTTTTTTCATTTAGCAAATATTTTAATTTTATTTTGCTTTACTTATAATTCCAATTATTTCTATTAATTTTAATCTTAATAGAAAAACATCAATTTTTTTAAAATTTTCAAATTTTTTTTACACGTTTTTTTTGTTTTGAAACAGACATTTGTTAAAGAATATTTTGCTTTTTTTCTACAATTTCAGAAATCTGATTTTTTTCAAGATTTTTTTACAATTTCAGAAATCTGATTTTTTTCAAGATTTTTTTACAATTTCTCAATTGTTCAAAATTTTGCAGAATTTTTTTTTAAAAATTAAATTTTTGCATCATTTTTGGTAAAATAGGAAAAAAAAATTTCAAAAGATTGTTGAGTACAAAAAATAAATTCAATTTTAAGTTTGATAAAGCTCTAAATTAGATTCATCAGACTGGAAAATTTTATTCAAATAATTAATTTTGATGCTAAATAATTCGATTTTTTTTCTAAATTGAAAAAAAAAGTGTAAACAATCAAATTAAAGTTTTTAATAGAAAAATTTATCTCGAGTTAATTTTTTGGTTTTTAAATGGAAAAGAAAGAAAAACCTGTAAATGATTGAAAAATTTGAGACTATTTCCCTTGAACAACATTTTTGATTTAAAATAAATAAATCTAATATTCATTTAATTTCTTAAAAATCGGCTTTGATTATTATTAAAAAACATGTAATAATTAGACTAATATAAATTTTATTGCTAAATGAGTATCTTATATTTTTAAAATGACCATCAGGCGTTTTAAAATTTTTTCGATTGACTTTTTTCAGATATTGTTTTAAAATCAAAGCGCTCTTTTGAAACTTAATCATACTTAACATTCGTTAAAAACAAAAATATTAATTTTAATTTTATTAATATAATTAATAAGGATAAAATTTTAATTTGATTAATTTTATTCAAGTTTAATTGACAACATAAAAAAAAAATTGTTTTATTTTTTAAAATTTTAATTTAAACCAGCAAAATAGCAATAAATTTTCATGAAATTGAAGAAAAAAGCAAAATATATAATGGATAACATATGGCATAAAATAAAATGATGATAATTATTTTTTTTTTATTTTTTTAAATAAATTATTTCAGAAATTTTATTGATTGATTTTCATAATTAATTAGAATATTGATTTCTGCTACATAATTTTGCACAATTTTCAAAAATTTTTTAAACTATTCAAACAAACAAGAAATGAGCGATAAAAAAGATAACAAACAATGTAAAAAATATAAATTTTAATTAAGAGATTAAAATCATTTTTTTCTTAATAATTATTGATGATAACTTTTAATGATTAATAAGTTTATTTTTTAAATATCTTAAATTCAACATATTCAGTAATGAGTACTAAACGTTTTATTGAGGTTATTATTGATTTGAGAAATAAATGTAAAGTTGTGTAAAAGTCAAAAAATTAAAATCAAGTCAAAAGACTTGACTTTTTTTCAATCGGTTAATAGTTAGTTTTTATTTATTGAATAAAAAAAATTAAAATTTTCTAATACACTAAAATAACATAAAAATAATGATAAAAAAGATTCTAAAATTAAAAATAAAACATCACTAACGACAAGTTTACTGGTTGAGATGGGGCAAACCATTGATTTCTGTTATGATAATTTCGAAAATAGATAAAATAATTTTTTTTTTAAAGCCACTTCCCTGACTTAAAAAATAAAAAAAATTCAAAATAAAATTACACCTTAAATTTTTTTTTACAGTATTTAAATCGTGAGGAAAAAAATGAAGTTCATACGAATTACGCTGGACTCAAAACTTATATTTAGCCCAATGGTAGATAGTTTCAAAAAACGCTGTACTTCAAGTAGAGTAAAATTTTTTATCCAATTTCATTTTTCAAAAATGTCAAAACATTTTAAATGCGCAATTAAATTTCAATACATTTTTTTTTAATTACAATCCTTTTTCAAAAATATAATAATAAAATTTTGAAATTTAAAAAAATGTAAAAATCTGCGATGAAATTTAATTGCGCATTTGAAAACGTTAAAATCTACTATTTAGAAAATTTTTCGATAAAATTTATTTTTGACATTTTAGATAATAAATAAAAAATACTGACTAAAATTCCTTTTATCTAACAAAAAAATTGAAACATTTCTATTTAATTAAATTTGAATAAAAAAAGGAAAAATGAAAATAATTTTACATTTTTACATTTTCATATTTTTTAGATTTTTTGTGCAATATTAGAGTTTTTTTATTTTTCTGAAAAATTGCTCAAAAAATCTAAAAATATGAAAATTTAAAAATGTAAAATTATTTTCATTTTGCCATGAAAAAATTTAATTAAAAAGGATCAAGAAAAAATATTGATAAAAATGAGGTTTAAAATCCTTTTTAAAAAATTCGATATTAAGTCAAAATTCAGAATTAAATATTATCTAAAAAATTAGTTCTAAAAATTCAATAATTTTAAAAAAAATATTTCTTCTTTTATTTTTTAAATTAAAGATAAATTAAACAGGAAAAACTACCCGAAAAGTCGAGAGAAAATTAGTTAAAATTATAATAAGACAGAAAATAGTGCATTAATTAAATTAGGGAACAACATTTTTTATCCTCTAATGAACCGGTCAAAAATCTTTTTTAATTTAAAAAAAATAGAGAACATCATTTTAGTCAAAGGTCCAAGTCGAATCCACCATGATTAGGCTTTTTTGTTTTTATAAATAACCGATTTTTAATTCTTTAAATTTTTTACTCTCATATTTTTCTAATTCAAGATGAAATTCCAAAGATATTTTGATTTAAATAATTCTTAAGAAAAATTGCTCCATTTCTTTTAAAAAAATAAAACAAAAAATGTGTTTAAAAGAAATTTGGATCTCTTTAGACTGGATCAGTGCGGGAAATTTCTCATATATTTAATATAAAATTACTATAATTTCACACTCAAATTCTTAAAATTTAAGGTCAAATTCCAAATAGTTTCTTCTATATAAGTAATTTTAATATAAAATATCTTTTTTTAAAAAAAATTAAACAAAAAATGGAGTTAAAAGAAATTTGGATCTCTTTTGACTGGATCAGTGCGGGAAATCATAGCTTTTGTGCTAAAGTAGATATCGATAATTGTTATGATTTTGATGATTTAAAAACTGTACTAATGAACAAGTTGGACCAACACAATCTTCAAAAATATGGCACACTAATAAATGGTAATTTGGTTGGAGAAAATGAGGAATTAAATGACTTACTAAAAGACAATAGCCGAGAAAATCCAGTTATATTTGTCAAAATATCTAAAAGTAATTCTTGATAATTAAATTCAGGATTTGATTCGTAATTTAACTTTTTCTTTTAGGTAAAGATTATTTAACACTCAAAGGACCGGCGGTGTCATTTTGACACTTTTTCAAAATTTCAAATTTGATTTTTTAATTAACTATTAATCATATATGCATGTTTTAGTATTTATTTTATAGCTTTGAAAATGGTCTTTTAAATTTAGTCTTTTTCATATTACAGACTTTTATGGAACTAATGAAACATTAAAACAAATTTTTTGACAAAAATAGAAGGTCCTTTGAGTGTTAAACGTGAATGAAGATGAAGAGTTTTTCGAGGAAAAAAATGAAAAGTATTTATGGTGTTCCATAGATGGTTACATTCCGACTAAAATTCACACAAAAAATTGTCAAAAATTGCTCGATTTAAAATCAAAATTGTTCAAAAAATTTAGAAAATGTGATCATACGAGTAAAGATTGTTGGCAAAATGGTCTCAAGTGTTCTTTTGAATTAACTTTAGATCAAATAGAAAATAACTCTTTTCACAATCCAATTGTTTTTAGTTAAAAAAAATTCAAAAAGTTTATTTCAAAGCATTGGTGATTTTTTTAAATTTTAATCAATTATTTTTATTGTTTATTTAAATTTTAATTTTTGTGCAGGAAAAATGCCGAGAAAATGTTTTTTTTTAAAGTCTGTTTTAATTATTTGATAAATTTTTTAAATAATCATCCTAGAACCAGAACCAAATTTTTTTTTGAAAATTTTTTATTAATTAATAAAAAATGATTTGTAAAAAACAAATAAAGCTAAAGAAATAGGATTAAAAATTAATTTAAATGAATAATTGCATTCATCTGATTTGCAACAGTGAACAGAAATTTTTGATGTTGGACTTTTGGTTATTTCAACACATTCACTTGAGCATTTTCTCTCCGATAATTCTGTATTTAGGACAAAAGACTCTTTTTTCTTCATTATTTGAATAAAATAAACTAATAAATCTTAAAATAAAGAAAATATATTTACGGTACAAAATGTTTCTGTTTCTCTACATGTAACAAGTTGATTTTGTATCACTGTTTTACATCCTGAACAGCTATAGCATCTTAGAGAGTTTATTCTCACTGTGTAGAAAGAAAATAGTATAATTAAAACAAAACTTAATTCTTTCATTGAATAGACGAGTTAATCACAATTTTTAAGTAATGCATTTATTTTATATGTTGCATAAATTTTCTTATTTTTCATATTGCTGGGTAACAAACGTAACTAAAATTTTTTTCGATTCAACTAATAGCGAGAAAAATTTTTGATTTTTAAGCTTGTGCTAAGTAAGTTTTTTTCTATATATTTGTTTTAATGTTAAATTTATTCTAATTAATAATTGTTTTTCTAATCCTTTTGGAATTTTCTTAAAAGAAGATTGTGAACGAATTTTCCATTTTAATCATCTCTCAAAACTCACTTTTACCAATATTTGCTCTTTTCTATCCTTGCGGATAATAGGCACAGACCCATTTCCTTTTCCGGTACCTTTTTGAGCAACTTTTTGACTAAAAAATAAAGGTCTAAATGGGTAAATGTGGTGACCATGTATTTTTAAAAAGGTTAATATGGGTTAAATGAGTTATTTTCAAGGTTATTTATGTGAATTTTGGCACTTGGGGGTGATACTCTATTAACCGGATTGGTCCATTAATTCGCTCATTTAAAAAAATTATAAAAAAATTTTTGAGATCTAATGACATAATAGGTATTTTTTGACAAAAACTTCGACAAATTAGCTGACAATGTCTAAAATTATTAAACAGGTTTTTTTTTTGCGGACCTTGAATTAAATGAAATGAAACTTTTTTTTTAAAAATGAATGAATTATCTCAAGTCTTTATTTAATTCCAGAAATTAGCTTAAAATTTGTTAAAATTTATATGAAAATCTTTAACTTTGACAAATTTATCGATTTCAAAAAAAAAAAATTGAAGCTTCATGAGAAATTTTGGTCAACACATTTGTGTTCGCTAAATTGGCCGCCTGTCTAAAATTTAGCCTGCTGACAACAAAATCCACGAAAACCTGTCATGGTAGACAATCTAATTATGGAATGTTTTTGAAAAGTTTACTGGAACGAACAATTTTACTGAAGTTTTGCAAAAGATTTACTCCAAATATAATTTTGCAAATTACAGCGAAAATTTATCAGCAATAAAAAATTTTAAGAACAAAACTAGCTATATTAAACTTGATAAAAATTAATTTTTTATTTGCTATTTTTTGAACCCTGTGTGTAAAAAAATTTTTTTAGCCTACCCCAAAAAAATTTATTTATTAATTTATGAGGTTTTCTAGGGCGTAGATTACGAATTTTGAGTCAAAAATGTGGAATTCAGAATTTTTTTTTGAGATGTTTAATTCTATTTAAAAAGTTGTTTTAATTATAGAATAAAAAATTTTGACAATTTTTATTTATAGAAAATTTTTACCAACATTTCACTACAGATGCTAACCTTTTTTAAAAAAAAATATTTTTTTAAATGCATTTTTGACTTTTACTACTTGAACTTTTTCTTTCTATTAAAACGTTCATATATTTTTAATTAAATAAATGAAATTTAGTTGTTAATAAAATATTTGAAAAGAAATTAATTTAAATATCAAGTTTCCAATGACTAATTTCAGTTATTACCTTGATAAAAAAGTTAATAAAATGAGTTTATTGACTTAATATTTTTTACTAAAAGAAAAATGATCAAATAATTCCTTTTTAAATTCTAATATTTTTGATGATCATAAGAAATTCTATAAAAATTAAATAATAAAAATATTTTTTCTTTAAAATAGATTTAATATATTTAAATAAAATTTGAATATAATACTTTAATTTTTATTTCATGTATTTAATTCAATTTGTCTTAGGTTTTAAATTCTGAAATGAAATTGAGTCTTGTTTCGAACAAAAAGGTAGTTTTTGAGTATAAAATAAGCTATTTTCTTAAAACTAATAGAAAAAATGAAATTTATATTTCCAATTCTTAGCTTGATAATAAGTTTAAATTTTTGTCGGGCATTTCTCATTGAGGATCATCAAAAATTAGCCCGCGACTCTATATTCAAAACAGCAGCTGGTATTTTTCATTTACCACTAGATGATTACGACAATGCGGCCGATTTATTTACGGCTGCCTTTGGTCCTATACCATTGGGTATTGATCTAACATCGGCAGTTGTTTACACAACAAAGCCATTTGAAAAAACATTAGCTGAAATAGAATCTTATTTATATGAATTACCACTAACCATTACAGAGCCAAGTTTTTTCTGGAATCAGCAAAACATACAACCGAGTATCGATAAGCTATATCAAATTTACAACTCTTTCTATACTCAAATGATTGGCTTTAACCTGGAATACATGAGGAGAGACTTGGCCAAAATGATTTTTATGATTCAAGGCTTTTATACAAGAACAAATTGGATAGAAAATGGTAATACAAATGTGGGTTTATTCCTGCTAGATGTGATTGAACCAGTTCCAGCTGATTTGAACGGTGATAACACTAATGGAAAAGACTTGACATCAAATCCAAATCATGAACTAGCCAGATCGTTGGCCTCTCAAACAGTTAGACAACTTTTTGATGGCTTAAAAGAAGCGATTGGCTTGAGAAAGTTCAAAATTTTGCTAGGTATTGAGGGTGGTAAAACAATTGCCTTTAATATTGATGATACAGGATCAATGTCTTCAATGATAAGCTCTGCTAAGTCTCACGCAATTCAAATAGGTAATGCATATGCTTTGTCCAAAAATCCACCTCAGAAATATATTCTCCAGAGTTTTAATGATCCAACAATTGGAGATCTAGAAATATCGTCTGACGTTCATGAAATTGAAGCAAAAATTAACGAGCTAAGAGCAAATGGAGGAGGAGACAGTCCTGAGCTGTGTTTTTCAGGTTTGATTCAAGTTCTAAACAACCTTGAAGAAAACTCGTTTGCTGAAATATTTGTTTACACCGACGCCGATGCTAAAGATGTTTGGCTTTTGGAAGAGTTAGTTGAATTAATACTTAAAAAGAAGCCTCGGATTTCTTTCTTGATTAACTATATTCCAATTGACTTGCCGAGCTCGCCGTATAGACGAGTCTCGGACATTTCAGGAGGAGAAATTCTTAAAGTTGACTCTACTTCAATTATGTCTACTGTTGATTTCTTAGTATCAAAAGCTAGCTCGTCTTCTGAAATTTTGCATGAAGTTCTAAAAGTAAAAGACACAAAAACACTTAGTTTCTCGGTAGATCAATCAGTCTACGAAACAAAGATCACAATAATTGGTTTAGGGTACGAGTTAAATGTATACGGACCAGATGGTTCTGAAATAACCCCAGAACTAACAACAAATATTGGAGAAGTAAAGATTTACTCGGTTCGTAACCCAACCAAAGGACTCTGGTCTCTAAAGATAAGTGCCAAAAATGAAGTAAAGAAAATAAAAATAGAAGCCATCACATCTGTTTCTGTTAATGTAAAGCTAGTGCCTGAAATAAGAACCTTTATGATCGAAGGAATAGAAATAAAAGATTCACTTGTTAATAGCAGCAAAGTTGGAGCTTTGATTGATTTATTTGGTGCCAGTTCGGCAAGTGCACCATCTATTGATCATTTGGAAATCTACGATCAATATGGAAATTTATTCAACAAAGTTAGCCTGTTTAAAAAATCCGAGTCTAAATTTTATGCCAAGTCTTTGCGCATTCCAGGATTCGATTTCAGAATTAAGTTGACTGGTGAAGATGCATCGAATTTGAAATATGAGAGAATGGATCCTAGAACGTTTCGAGTATCTTCTCTAATTGGAAAAGCTGTTCTAAAATCAATTAAAGATGACCAATATTCAATTGAGTATGAAATAGACAACTATGGCAGCAAAACTAGACAACTAGCCATGAAAGTTGAAGTTTGTGATGACTTCTCTGTCGATTCATTTTATCTTGATCGTAAATTTTATGTCTATCAATTTGATTATTTTTCAGATGTAGTCCTTTTGAAAAATGTGTCCAAAAAGTCTAAGCTTTGCACAGTAAAATTGATTTTCAAAGATTCTGAAACTGGCGATTCGGTAATGACCAAAGTAATTGATATGAATTATTTTAGGTTCTAGAAATGTTCTTTTAAATAAATTAGATTTTAAAAAATAAAAGATTAAAAAAGAATTTTTAGTAATAGATATTTATTTTTTTATATTTAACAAGGGGTCCAATTTTATATTAAAAATGGCTTTTTTAAGAAAATTAAATGAGTTAACACACCATCTATCTAATAACAGTTAATTTCAAAAGCCTATTTAATTGCTAAAATTTTACAAAAATATTTCACTCATTTTCAAATATCATATCGACTAATTTTTGTTAAAATATCTATCAACTGTAATCCTACTCCCATATGCTCCCATCAGTTTTTTTAGTTTAGTTTATTTAATAAATATAGATGGCACAATTGATGACATACGGACGTTACTTCTTCTGCTACTAATTTTCTTTTTCTTGCTAGCAAATTTTTATGTTGGCTAAAATAATTATAGTAATTATTTTCTTTTGCTAGCAATTTTTTTTTTATCTGCTTGTAAAATTATGTGTATAACAATATTTTTTCTTTTGATAGCAAAAATAAAAGTTTAATAAAATAACCAAAAATATTTTTATTCATATTAATTTAGAAAAGAATAATAAAGAAATTAAGCTAAGTACCAACAAAAAATATAAAAATTTCATATGGAAATATTAAATTTAGTTTTTTCGCTGTCATTTTGATTTTCTGACAGTACTATTTTCTGTATTTTTTTTTTAGTTGTAGAACCACGAGTTCTGCCACGACGTTTTGGACCATTTGAAGAAGAAAACTAAACTTGACCGTAGAATATTAACTATTATTATTATTATTATTATAAGATTTTTGTGCATCAGCTTGATAATTTTGATTGATATTTTAATCATTCGGTTCATTTAATTATAGAGGATTCGATAAGTATTCACTATTTATAACATTGGATAAAATGTAATACTTTTGAAACGAATTTTCCAAAAGAGTAGCTTGTTGTTGTTGCTGTTGCTGTTCTTGTTGTAACTGTTGCTGTCGAGATTCAGATGGTTGAATTTCTAATGCTTTTTTTGTTTTTCCAGGGTTACCCTTTTTTCTTTTTTGAGCTAATGGAACATCATGTGCATTTGGATTCCATTCGAGTTTTTTTCTTTGCAAAATACAAACATAATTTTTTCTATAAAACGGACATGTACACGTACTTTGTTTCCAATCTGATGGTATATATCATCAGATTAGGTTGAAATATTTCAACCGTCCAAATAGATGTAGTCAAATTATAGGAAGCATATAAAAAAATTTAGCTATCAAGTGTAAAAATTTAACAATCAAGTGTAAAAATTTAGCAATCATTAATTAATTTTTTTTATTAGCAGTTAAAAAAAAAATATCCTAGCAGAAAGAAATAGATCTCATGACATACACTGTTGTTTACATTACTATGTATGTGAATCACTTTATATACAATTTAATTTTTAAAACAAATTTTAATTTTTTAATGTTTAATTAAATAAACACATGAAAAAAAAATTGGTGCGTCTAAATTTTTGTGCAATACTGTATATATTTTATCTAATTGTATTAAATGAGTAAGAAAAAAAAATAAAAAAACGGTAGGGACGGTTTTATAGCTCTTCTTGTTTATCTTCTTTATCTTTTTCGAATTTTTATTGCTTTAATTATATAAATGAACTAAGAATTTTTCCAAAAAATTTTTGTTTATAGTTCATTAATGTAAAATTTAAACAACTAAATTTAAGTAAATTTATCCCTTTTTGAATTCTATTTTAAATTTTAAATAAGTTTGCAGAGTTTTACCAAATTTTTCATAATAGTGCAATTTTGAATGTTTGAATGTTACACCATGTTGCATCTACAGAACTTGCTTTTGACTTTTAAAAGAAAAGTTATAAGAACTTTTAACATTTTTTTATATTCTTTTGTACTAAATTTGTAATTGCCGATAATTCAAATCTTCCAAATCGCAAGCACGAGCATCCTCTCTAGAGTACCATTACCTTGTTCGACTAGCCCTTGACTTTCTGGATGACGAGGTCTGCCGTTGATGATTTTACAATTTCCCTCCCAAGATTCAATCAAACTACAATTACAATTACAAATAGGATCTCATTAAGAGAAACCTCTAAAAAAACTATTAACGAGATAAGGATTTGACTGAAATAGAGATTTCGTGCCAGTGTAATGGTACTTGTTTCGGTGGTAAATGTAAATGTTTTAGTTCAGGTGTCAAATGTAATTCACATTGTCATATAAAATCAGTAAAAAAAATGTTGTAAAAATTAATTATTTTTGTTTAATTAACTTTTTTATAAAAAAAAATTAATAAAATAATCATTTAATTCCTCAATCATTCATATTTAACTTGTAAATTGTATACATAACACCATACAATTTGTAAAATTACAATTGAATTAATAAATTAACAGGTAATTTTAACAATATTTATAAATTTTATATCCAATTTGTCATTAATAATTTGTATAGGTAAATTTATAAATCGTGCATATTTATAATTTGGGTAGAACATATATATATATATATTTTTTTTTTAAGAATTTAGAAAAAAAAAATTTAAATTTATTTCTGAGCTTTAATACTTTTTGAATATCCTGAAATTTTGAATATTTTGAAAAATGATTAAAAATAATATTAAGATCTAAAATTTTTAATTTTCCTTTGGAAAAACGTTTAGTAATCAGGCAGTAAAAATGGGTCAGAACCAAAAGAGCGAGATTCTACAGATCCAACTTATATTATTTTGACAACAGCTTACTGCGATTGAGGGTTCGAATCAAAGTCAAGTCAAATAATTTATAAATTATGGATGTTTGCTTGTGCTTTGAGTGTTGTGCTTCTATTAGCCTACTGATTTGAGTTCATTGCCAAATCATTACTCTGGATGGTTGTTACCATTCATCGAATAAATGGATTCGACTTTTTCGACTTTAGAACAGCGATTATCTACTACTAATCCTAAAAAAGCACAGCTGATTTTTTGGCTTGTTTGAATCAAGTATAACATGATTATTTCAGAATTAATTTAATTCATCATTGTTTCAAACACGCTAAAGAATCAGCTGTGCTTTACTAGGATGAATTAAACCAGTTCTTAGATGATTTTTTGAAAAATAGAATTTTTTACAAAGAATATGAGGATAAAGCCAATAAGAATTTTTAAAAAATTATTTTTTAATGTTTTTATAAAATAAATTAGATTAAGATTTAGAATATTTTCACAGCTCATTTGAACTATTCAAAAATGGGTATTAAAAAGGAAAATAAATTAAATGAAATTCTATTAATATTTTAATTTTAGCAGACTCAGATACTGATAACTCATATTGTGAAGATCTCGACTGCTTTAAATTAGGTATAAATTGTCTTTTAATAGTCTAGAATCTTGCTTCTAGTAAATAACGCAGCTATTTATCTAAGGGATGTTTGTTTCAGACGATTTGATTTACGGTGAAAAGCATAAAATTCAATTTAATGTAGATAAAAACGATTTTCGCTCAATAATAGAAGAAATTGTAGTTAAAGAAAAAGTAAAATTCTCATGCATATGTGGTGGCTATTTTACAAAGTTAAATGGACAAAAAACAACCCCTGATTTATATATTTTCACTGGCTCTAATTACAATCCAAAGGAGCAATATTTGAACACTTTTTTAAATGATGAATTTAAGAAATTTAAATTCGATCAATTAGTAAGTTATTTTGTATTTTTTGATCATATTGTCAACATTTTTAAAAACATACCATTAATTTAAAATAACTTGATTAATTTATATCTTAAGGGAACAGTGGCGCCACAAGGCATCTTGGCAAAAAAACAAGTTGTCATGAAGAATCAAAAGAAAGCATATGTTTACTTTACGTATGTAAATTTTTCGAGAAGCAACAATCACAAAATTCAATTGTTAAATACATATGATCTAGAGCCATGCAAGATTATGTATTATTATGACAATAATCGTATTTACTGCTCCGAATGGTTTGCAAATGGAGGAAATATGATTTATGATGACAGAACACCTCCAGACGAATTTTTGAAAAAATACCATGAAAAAGGATTTCTATTTGAAAACAACTTTTTTAATGCTAGCTACACCAAAAAGACTAATATTAATGATTTATTTTAGAAAATTTTTTTTTTCAACTTAATTAAATACTATAGGAATATTTCTGATTATGATTTATTATTATTTTTAATTTGTTTGAATAGATAAGAATTTTATTTATTTTTTATTAATAAATAAGTAGTGAATTTAATGGTATTTTCTTAAAGATAACTATTGTTTAGCATTTAAGGAAGACCAGGCTACAATAAATTTTTTATTTTATTGTAAGATACCAAAGTAAATATTTTTTTTTAAGATATTGAACCAATAAGTGAATCAAAATACAAATCATTTAATTTAATAATCCAAATAAATTAAGATATTTAAAATAGAAAAAATGGTTTAATATTCAAATATTCAAATAGTTAGTTTATTTTATTGAATAATTATAAATAGCACATTTAATGATATGCAACGATTTTACAGTACTATTTATGTGAATTTATTTATATAGTTAAATTAATATATGTATTTTTATTAGATGATTAAATGAAGAAAAAAAAAGGCTAAAAGTCAAATCTATTTGATGGTATTTAGTGTTGTTTTGCATCTTATCAAGTGTGTTTAAATTCCTATTTTTTCCTCGAACATCTAGTTGCATCAGTAACCCATAATATAAAGTCAGCACTTACTGAAGCTACCATAAAATTCAAAATAAAAAATTCCCAAAAACAAATGGTCCAAGTCCCAATTCACATCTTAAATCAGATCAAACAAAAAAAGAAAGCTCAGAAAACTTTATAAAAACTCGAAAAATCCTGCTCACAAAAAAACTTTTCAATATGATCGAGAGGAAATTAAAGAAAAAAATACGAGTTTTTAAATCAACCAAACTTGAAGGAGAAACACCAAAACACCAAAACAAAAGCGTCACCTGGCTTCGATGGCATCTCTAATAAAGTTCTCAAAAATCTACCCTTTAACACATTAAGCCCGATCCACGCAATTTTCAATTGAAAATTTAAACTCTCTCAGACTGGGATACATACCATCAATATGGAAAAAATCAAAAATAGTCATGGTACTGAAAAAAAAATAAGCCACCTGACAATTTAACATCAAACAGACCGATTTCGCTTTTAAACTGCCTGGTTAAATGGCTCGAAAAAATAATCAATACTAAAATACAAACTTGGAAAAGGAGATAATCTTCCGCCAAGTCATTCAGGAGAATTATAAGTACCCAAGGTCATATTCTTAGAATTAATCAATCGATAGTTGATGGCTTCAATCGAAATGAATTAATCGGAGCTATTTTTTTCAACCCTTTTTGAGAAGGCCTTCGATAAGACATCCCACCGTGGCATGATAGCCAAATTAAAAGACCAAAATATCCATAACTTGTTGTTAAACTGGACCAGAAACTTATTAAATGACCTAAATGACCGATCATTCCAAGTTTGTCACAATCAAACCTTATCATCTGAGAAGTCAATAACTTGTGGGGTTTCTCAAGGTAGTTGTCTCTCACCGACCCTGTTTATTCTTTCTTTTAGTTATATTGCCTACAGACTGCCAAAGGAAGTAAAAATTGCACTGTTTGCGGATCATCTTTGCATTTGGATTACAAGAACATCTAAAAAAGAAATTGAGCGTATCGTTCAAAATACAATAGAGAAAATCATGGAGTTTTGCAAAAAAAGGGGCTTCAAAATAAATAAAACAAAAAAATGCCACACTAATTTCGAAGACCTGGTGCTTAAAGAAACTACGAAAGAAAATACAAGCTAAATATTAAAATTGAACAAAAGAGGTACCACTGGAGCAGAATCCAACCTTTTTAGGTATCAAACTAGATCCAAAACTTGCTTACACAGTACATCTACAAGACGTCATAAAGAAACAGATGTCAAAAATGAATCTAATTCGTAAAATTAAAAGCTTTAAATGGAGTTAGAAAAAAGAAAGAAGGCGCTACGCCGTTCGGAGCTGCCAAGAGGAACTATTCCCTCTAAATTATATTTTAAATAAATAAATAAATAGTTGCAAATGAGCATTTTGTTTTGTTTTTCGGTACTTTTATTTCTACATAAATTTTATCTTGTGTGGTTGGCCTCTAGTTTTTATTTTTTTTCGTTATTCACTCCTTGTGGAGCATAGGGTCATTACTTTTGATTTCCACTTAAGTCGATCTTTCGCCTTCACCCTTGCTTCTCCCCATGTCATTCCCATTTCG
>PJRA01000297.1:300689-311091 GCA_016987375.1 Brachionus koreanus
TTGCTCTTAATGCATTGACTTAATGGCTCTGAATTTGTTCTTTTGTATTGTTCAGCATTTGACAGTGTCTCAGGCCAGTGTATCCCCAGAATCCTTCGCAGTCTTCCAGTATGGAAGGTGTTCAGACTTCTTTTATCAGATTCACACACAAGTTAATCTAGTTAATCCGTAAAAATTTTCATTTTATTTATTGACCATTTAAGAATTGTCACATTCAACATAAAATTTAAAAAATAAAATTTTTTACAAATTTTAGTTAAAGAATCAAAAAATTAAGTTCAAAACTAATTAACTGTTTTAAAAAATAAAATGTAAAAAAAGCCCTACTGGCTTTTAGATCAGAAAAAAGTAGTATGCCGTTAAGCATTTAATTCTTATTTTTCTAAAAATTTATTTACATTATTAAAGTTAAAATTCTACTTCAAATTTAAACTTGATTAATTTAAGTATTAAAAATAAAAACTTAATCTAAATAAAATTTTTGAAAAAAAAATTAAAAGAAAATAGTTTGAATGTTTATTTTGAAAATTTAAATCTAATCAGCGAAAAAAAGACGGACATTTAAAAATTCTTATTCTTGACTGTATCCATGAATCAAAATTCCAATCGTATTCTCTTGATGCCCGTTGCATTCCATTATAGTCAGCGACTTTAGAATAGCTGCAGCACCAAACCCATTTTTTTTAATAATTGATTAAGATTTAAAAAAATCACCAATGCTTTGAAATAAACTTTTTGAATTTTTTTTACTAAAAACAATTGGATTGTGAAAAGAGTTGTTTTCTAATTGATCTAAAGTTAATTCAAAAGAACACTTGAGACCATTTTGCCAACAATCTTGAGCTTTTTGGTCACATTTTCTAAATTTTTTAAACATTTTTGATTTCAAATCGAGCAATTTTTGACAATTTTTTGTGTGAATTTTGGTCGGAATGTAACCATCTATGGAACACCATAAAAACTTTTCATTTTTTTCCTCGAAAAACTCTTTATCTTCATTCACGTTTAAATAATCTTTACCTAACAAAAAAGAGTTAAATTTTAAATCCAATCTTGAATCTAATTATCAAATTAATTACTTTTAGATATTTTGACAAATATAACTGGATTACCTCGGCCATTGTTTTTTAGTAAGTCATTTAATTCCTCATTTTCTCCAACCAAATTACCATTTATTAGTGTGCCATATTTTTGAAGATTGTGCTGGTCCAACTTGTTCATTAGTACAGTTTTTAAATCATCAAAATCATAACAATTATCGATATCTACTTTAACACAAAAGCTATGATTTTCCGCACATATCCATTCAAAAGAGATCCAAATTTCTTTTAACCCCATTTTTGTTTTAATTTTTTTTTAAAAAGATATTTTGTATTAAAATTACTTATATAGAAGAAACTATTTGGAATTTGACCTTAAATTTAAAGAATTTGAGTGTGAAATTATAGTAATTTTATATTAAATATAAGAGAAAAAATTTGGACTAATTTGAGAAAAAAAGGATTTTCATGCTTGATTAGACTCAGATTCTTTTAAAAAACTAATCAGCAGCAAAAGAATGCTCCATAATTTTTTTATCGGAAAATTTAAAAAAAAAAAAAATTCATATTTTTTATTTTGTTTTTACTACATACTAAGTTAATGAAAATAAATATCTCAAAAATCATTTCTTATTTATTTATTTAAATAAAAAAAATATGTTAAATAAAAATTTTCAATTTTCAATTAATAGAAATTTCAGGAATATTTAAATAGTCAATAAGATTTTAGAATTTATCTTATAATAACTGTTTTGTTTATAAAAAATTAGAATAAAGATTTTGCTATTTGTATAATTTTTAAATTCAGTTGTATATTCATTCAATTTGCTACACAAACTAACCCCATTTCCCCCTAAATTTTCACGTTGCAATAAAAAAAAAAACAAAATTTTAAATTTTAGAATATCTTCTCAAAGATTTTGAAGACTTGAATCCAATGAAAAATCTGAAAATCAAAACTTTCTTAAAATAAATTTAAGCCCAAAGTTTTAATCAATGTTGTACTTAAAATGGTCATTTCTTGGTCAAATTTAAATTAATTTTTATGTGTTAACTATTTATTTAAAAAAAAGCAATAGTTAGCTAATAAAAACCAATTTTACTCGTAATTCCTAAGTCATTTATCAGCGAGTAGTTCTGAGTTATTTCTGAAAAATCTGAGTTATTTCGTCGATCTGATTTATTTAATTTTTAAATTTAAATATTTTAATTATTTTTAGGATAAAATATAATTTTTGCTAAAAAAAAAAATTATTTTTAGACATTTCATTTTATTTAAAAAAATTGGAGGTCTTAAATTGCCATTTCTTTTCTGTGATTTGGCCCAAATCATTTGGGACATATTTAAAAAGTTTCCAAGAGAAAAATTTTTTTTTTAAATTATTTATTTTAACACATGGAAGCTCGGCTGATTAAATATAAAAATTTCAAGCAAAATTATTTAGACAAATTAAATATCTTTTCTGAAAATTAATCAAATTTTTTTATCAATAAAAATTGATTTTATTGTGCTTAATTAATATTTTGTTTAAATTTCATTTCTATTAAAAAATATTTGAGCTTCAATTTTTTTAATCGATCTCTAGAATTACTTAAATGATCTCCAAAATAAATCTCTATAATTAATTAATTTATGATCTCTATTCATTTTTGGTCTCTTAAATTAATTATTTTTACTCATTAATTAATTGAACGATCTCTTATTTTTAATTATTTGTTCTCCAACATAAATAGCCAAAAAGGCATATGAAAAAAATGTTGAAGAAATATCTCAACAAAAAAGACAACTGATATTAAATGAAACAACAGATGAAGAAGATGAAATTGAAATAATTGATTCTCAATTGGAAAAAAAAGTCAACAAGGGTCGTCCGAGCAAGAAACAAAGAGCTGAAACGATTGAAAAGGATACTATTAAATGAAGTTGATAAGGTACCTGAAGTCACTAAAAGGATAAGAGGTCGCCCTAAAAAAAAATTAATTCAATTTTCTTACTTTTATATTTTTATTTGAAATTTTCTATTTTTCTGACTTACTTTTATTTTTTTATCTTAATATATTAATATTAATTTCTGCTATCATTTTTATTAAATTAGATGATTATTTTAATTATTTTTTTAGAGATCATTT
This sequence comes from Brachionus koreanus, assembly GCA_016987375.1. Lineage (NCBI taxonomy): Eukaryota > Metazoa > Rotifera > Eurotatoria > Ploima > Brachionidae > Brachionus > Brachionus koreanus. The sequence continues at coordinate 303,860 of PJRA01000297.1, forward strand.
AATTATTTTAAGGTATCAAAAATAATTAAATTAAGTGATCAAAAATTTTTGGAGATCATTTAAGTAATAATAGAGATTGTTTAAATATATCCCTTTTTAAGAAAGGAGTCTAAAAACACATTTTCTAGTGTTAAGAATTAATTAAAGGGAAAATTCCTGCAAAAGAAAGATTTGTATTTGGGATGCTCCAGGGAGAAGAAGAAAAAATTGACTGTGTCAATATGGAAGCTTTTTATTATTTTTTTTTCAGATTTTTAAAAATTTTAATTATATCCAATTTTGAATTATAAACATCATCTTTTATTTAAAACATTTTTTTTAAATTTAAAAATAACAAAAAAATTCTTAATTGTACGAAGACAACAATGTTTTAAAATTAAATTTAATCTTTAAATCAGACCAAAATGGATTCATCATTCAATTGTGAAATTTATAATTATCAGGGATAGGTCCTTCCAAAATCCAAAAAGCATTCTTCGCAGTTAAATAAAACAAGCTAAATATGCTTATGCTAAAAATTAAAAAAAAAATATTAAAGAGATGAATACTAGCAATCAAAATCCAGCAGTGGAAACCACCGATGAGTCTGACTACCAGATTCAGAGAGTCGAGCAACAACGTTTTATCAAAATTAAGAAAATAGACATCGATTCTCTCATAAACATGTTCGATTCTTACGCTACAAAAAAAACTTATGCCACTGGATTTTTCAATTTGGCAATGATAGCCAACAATTTTGTTCAATTAAAAGACATTATTGATTTGAGTCAAAGTCAAAGACTTGATATCTTAAATATTGTAATATTGCTTTTTGTAATACTCTCTTTGGTTTTACAAGTAGTGGTTGGTATAGTTCTAATCTATTTGGCAAAGACAACTGAATTTATAGACAAAGAGAAGCGAGATCAACTAATAAAAAGAAATAATGCTGTCACATTTTTGGTAATATCTATTTCAATTATTAATGTTTTTCTAAACATATTTTCGAGTGTTTAGCTATTTTTTTTATAAACTATTTTAGGAACACAAAATTTAAATTCAAAATTTTGTTTACTTTTTAAATATTTAGGGCTTAGAAAAAAAAACTGACTTATTTTTCTATTAAAAAATTTTATTTTAGTTAAAAATTACTTTTAAAATTAAATAAAAATAAAATAAAAAAATTTTCTTTTTTTTTATAAAAATTTTATTTTAGTTAAAAATTACTTTTAAAATAAAATAAAAAAATTTTTATCTCTTTTTTTTTTATAAAAATTTTAAAACCAGAATACCTTTAATACACACACACCAATTTTCTTTAAAGACAAAAAGTGGTTTTTAAGGCCAAATTGAAAATTTTTTTTCCTGTATTTTTAGGTATTTTATTAAGCTTGCAAATATATATTTTCTGACTTGATAAAGACTAGAGATTTTAATTCTAATAATTTTTTTTTAATTAAAGGCGGATGCACCATAAAGTCGAATCGATGTTTAATTTGATTTTTCAAGGAAAAAAACATTTTTAGGTTATTCAGCGTCCTTTTTTACGCTAAAATTTCAAATAAAAAATTTGACTTTACCCTATCCCCTGGGAACTAGTCCTCTGGCGCCAAAAGCACCTTTTTTTCACTAAAATTGAAATAAATATAGGAAAAATTGACTGTAAACAAAAAAATTCTCTATGAAATTGCACTTTTAAAAACATAAAAAAAGCAAATTTTAACTAATTTTAACATTTAACTAATTTTCAAAAATGAAAAACTAATTAAAAATTCTAATCCGATAGGAATTTTCTAAATTCATTTCTCTACATTTTGATACCATGAACATATAGGCTTGATAGGGTCTCGAACTCAATGATTAAGCCGAAACGCAAGCAACTCTCAAAAATCTAATTTTTTCAATAACTTTGTCCAAGAATTAGATAAAATCAAAAAAATTTGAGATTTAGCATAATATATATATAAAGTTGTATTATATTTATATAAAGTTGAATTCGAATTTATTATCAAAATTTTCCTATATTTAGTTAATTTCAATTTATTTCAATTTTAGTGAAAAAAAGGTGCTTTTGGCGCCAGAGGTCTAGTTCCCAGGGGATAGGGTAAAGTCAAATTTTTTATTTGAAATTTTAGCGTAAAAAAGGACGCTGAATAACCTAAAAATGTTTTTTTCCTTGAAAAATCAAATTAAACATCGATTCGACTTTATGGTGCATCCGCCTTTAAATGAGCTAAAAAAAACAAATTTTTTAAAACGTTTTACTTCAAAGAGATATTGATTATATCTCAAGTTAGTCATTTACTTAGTCTTTGGATTTAAATATAGAAAAATGCAGTGTAATGCATTTTGGCACAAAAAATCCCTGCTTTGATTATACAATTTATAACAGATATGGCACAAGAAAATTAACTAAAAAAAACTCTTGAAAAAGATCTAGGAATTTATATTCAAATTGATTTAAAATAGGGAAACCAAATAAAATACTGTACCAGTCGTGGAAATCGTATTTTGGGTATGATAGTTCAAAGTTTTAAGAAGTTGAACATAGATTCATTAAGAATGCTTTACACAGCACTAATAAGGCCTCATTTAGAAGTTCATGGTTTCCATTTCTTATTTCGTTTGATTATTCGACAAGGCTTAAGATGGTCAACTTAACTGAACTCAGAATTAAGCGTTTGAGAGGTGATTTAATTCAATTATTTAAAAAAATGAATGGACACTATGGACACTAAATTATTAATTTTGAGAATGGTCTAAATTTTTCTTGTAATCGGAAGTACAATTTTAGAAGACATAATAAGTGAATTTTTAGGAAAAAAGTGAAAAACTACATGAAACGATATCATTTTTTAACTAACCGAGTAGTTAATGTTTGGAATAGTTTACCTCATCACATCATTAATTTTATATTAATAAACAATTTCAAAAATGATCTGGACAAATGGCTCAGGAAACAGTCGAATTTACTGCCATAGCTTCAAGGAAGCTTTACCCAAAGGGTCGCAGTATTAACTATTACTACTACTACTACTAATGTTTTTTGGATCTTGACTTAAGAGAGGGCTGACATAAATTTTGACCCAAAATCAGAAATGCCAAAAAAACATCAAGTCATTTTTAAAAAATTCCTGGGGTGTGACAGGGCCACCGAAAAAAACGTGTTAGGAATGAAATGAAAAGAGTGTAATTGTAATGGTGTGCAGTAAACCCAAAAAATAAACGAAGATATCTCAAAAAGAAGAATTTTTCCAAAAAAAAACAATTATAGCTTTATAAAAGAACAGGTCAAGATTAACAATAAAACATTTTAAAATACTGAAAAAAAAATTTTCAATTTAGCTTTAAAAACCACTATTTGTCTTTTAAAAAAATTGTTGTTTTTTAAAGGTATCCTTAAAACCATTAAAAAATAAAAATTTTCTGAAATATTGCATGGAAATATAGAAATTTGAAAAAATGAAAAAAACAAAAGCGAAATTAGAAAAGAAAAAAGACAAAATTAACACATTATAATTAGTTGTATCTTTTTTTTTTAAGATTTGCATATAAATTACACACATATCTAGTCTGGAAATTTAGTTATCAAAAATAATTAAATTAAATGATAGAAAATTTTAAGAGATGATTTTAATAAATATGGATATGGATTAAATCATTATTATTTCACTGCTAAATAAACACCGTAGTTTTTTGATTGCTACATAGCCAATTTTTTTGGATGGTCTGTCGTTTTATTTTTTAAAAAATTTTAAAAACCTAACCCTAAAGAAAATTTTCAATTTAGATATTACATGAAATAAAATCTGACACAAATAATCATTATAAATTTTCTTTTACTATTTTTTGATTAAATTTAAAAAATCAAGTTGCAATACTTTTTTCTCTTAATATTTGCAAATATGATTGAATTAATGCACTCAGTCTTGTGATATTATAATTTGAAGTTGAAAAAAATGGATGAGGAAAACCAGCCTAAGCAACAAAGCGAAGATATGACCAATTTGAGCGAAGAAGTTCGCCAAAACATCAACATTTCCAAGGCAAAAATGAATGAAAACTTGCTCGTGTCAAACTTTGTTGCATTTTTTGAACCTTTAATCCAAAATCTAGACCAAAATGTTCAATCACTAAGGTAAAACAAAAAAAACATTTATTTTTAGAAAAATAAAATTACAAAAAATTTGTTTAGACACAGTCAAATTGAGCTTCAAGACCAAATAAAAACACTTCTTGGCCGTAAAAAAAGAAAAAAGTATATGGCAATATTTACAATTAAATAATTTATTTTAGAAATAAGCAAAATATACGAAGATGAGAAGAAAAAATTGGACTTAGACGAACATACCAAACGACTGGTGCTGACCAAAAAAAGGTTGAATTCAATTCAAGCGACCATATTAGCTGTACAAGTAATTTTGGTTTTCACATATTGTTAACTAAATTAATCAAAAATTTTAAAGGAACGTCTAAATCGCATTTACACTGCTATTCACAAAGACCCAAATTTTAAATCAAAGCAATCTAATGTTGCATAATTTTTTTAAAATAAAATTTTTTTTTAAATTTTTTTTCGTCTCTTTTTAACTTTTAAAAAAGTTAATTTTTTTATTTAAAAAAAAAATAATTAATTTTATTTAGTTATGTCTTTTAAGCCATCGGAATCTCCAAAATCGTCTAAGGTAAACAATGTTGTATTTAGTAATTCCATTCGTGATCATACTCTATCTAAGCTTGACCTTAATTGTGTCTTTTTTTCATACAAAAAACCCCAAGATCAATTTTAAGGGTAAAAAAGTGTGTCTATTGATAGCTCATCCGGACGATGAATCTATGTTTTTTGGTCCATTGCTTTGTCATTTGTCCAAAATAGACTGCCAAGTGTTCATTCTATGCATGACTACAGGAAATTTTTATAATCAAGGCTCTCTTCGAGTGCAAGAAATGCATTCGGCATGTAGCTACATGTTCGACAAGTACAATTTGAAAATAGTCGATGAAGGAGATAAAATACCCGATCATGGGACCAAAAATTGGGATGAAGAGCTTTCAAAGAATATAATTTTTGATTATTTACAAATAAATTCCATTCAAACAGTGGTTACTTTTGATCAATTTGGAATAAGTGGTCATCCAAATCACTGCTACTTGAACAAGCTAATGAAAAAGTATTTTCCGAATGTTGAATTATGGCAATTGATGACTGTGAATCGGACTAGGAAGTACATACCCCTTTTAGATATATTGTTCAGTTTAAGAGAAAAATACTTAATAATCGGCTCTGTTCGCGATTATTTTAGAATATTTGGCATGATGCTTAAACATAAAAGCCAATTGGTCTGGTTTAGATGGTTGTATTTGATCACGTCTAGATACATGTTTATAAATTCATTTGAAAAAATTTATTAAATAAAAGTTGTTTTTTTTTTACATTTTTGTTTGTTTAAAGACCTCATTGTTTGATGATTATGAAGGCTCAGAGTTCGAATTTTCGACTCAGGAGTCCAGGTCAAAGTCAAGTGACAATTTGTTCAAAAAACCTGAGACAAAGGTTGTCAGTCTTCCGTCAAAGTCATACTTGAACGATGAGCAAATGAAAAATGAGGCTCAAGTGCGCTCATTGCACTACAGAAGCATGAATGCTTATGCCCGACACGTTAAGCTAGTGAATGATTATCTGATTTACTACAGTGGTGGAAAAACTATGAAGGAAGTTTTTCAACGCGATGCTTCTAAAGACAAGACAGATTTGGACGTCATTAGGGAGGAAATGAGGTTTATTTGGGACGATCCGGATGAACCTAGCACTTGGGAGCAGCGATTGGCAAAAAAATATTATGACAAACTGTTCAAGGAGTATTGCATTTGCGATTTAGCGCTTTATAAGCAGAATAAAGTGGCTATGAGATGGCGCGTTGAGAAAGAAGTGCTGACAGGAAAGGGTCAGTTTATTTGCGGTGATAAACGATGTTCGGTACGCGATGGCCTTAAGACTTGGGAGGTTAATTTTGGATATATCGAGCATGGGGAGAAAAAAAATGCTCTTGTAAAGCTTAGACTTTGTCCTGAATGCTCAGCTAAACTAAATTTTCATCATAAGTATGAATTTGAGCCTTTAATTATTGAAATTTTTATTTTTAAACAGAAAGAAGGAATACATCAAGCCAATTAAGGTTGAAAAGCGAAAGAAAAAATCTAAGAAAGAAGCTGTTTCGAGTTCAGAAAGCGAGCAAGAAGAAGATGAAGAAAATAAAAGTGAAAAAAAGATGAAAAAAGAAGACACAGTTGTGTCAAAAGAAAAAATTAGTGCTGATGGCAGTATGATTATTTTAGAATCTGATGATTCGATGTGGAAATCGAGTGGTGTAACGGAAAAACATGATGAAGCTAAGGCCAGAGAAGAAGAGTTTGAAGAATATTTAGAAGATTTGTTTTTTTAAGATTTTTTCTAATAAATTATGTAAATATAATATTTTGGACTATTTTTTATTTTTCATTTTTTGTTTTATTCTATTAAGCTTAGGAAAAAAATTAAAAAAAATTTATTAATTAGTAAATTTGGACATCAAAGTAGCCTTTTTTTCGCTATTTTTTTCAGAGGGTTTTATTTCATTTTTTGGTTCTAGTGGTTTATAGGTGAACTTTTAGATGCATATATGAACTATGAACTGTCTTGTTCACCTAAAGTTAAGACTGCTCACCAAAAAATTAGTGTTGGATGGGGTCTCAGCGAACTGGTCCAAATCGGGGACGGTTTTTTTGCGGTCAGTTGGCCGGTCTTCAAAACAGTATCTATTTTTGATCGCCTAAAAATACGACCAACTGGGACGCGGGCTCTCATTCTCTCAAATATTTTAATGATTTTTATATATTTTTTGAAAAAAATTCTTAAGTTAAAAGTATTTAAGTAACATAAACAAAAAATGATTTTTAAAAGTATTTTTAACATTTCAATCAAAAATATTTCAATTTAACAACTATAGATAGCATACTAGTTGGTCGTATTTTAAGCCGCATTTTTGGCCGCCAGTTGCAAGTTTATCATATTTTTTGCGGTCTGAAAATAAGACTTGTTGCGACCAAAAAACATTTTGGCCTGTTTAGTGACCGTGTGTGCGAATTCTAACACTATTTAAAATATTAATAAAAAAAATGAATAAAATTTAAAAAAAATTTATGATATTTGAATTTTAACACTCAAAAACCGGATGACTTTTTTGACCCTTTTATTTAAATCTTTTTTAATACTT
>PJRA01000297.1:311477-322241 GCA_016987375.1 Brachionus koreanus
AACAAACACTTAATTTTTTTTTAATAAAAAAAAATATTTACAGTATATTTAATTAATTTTTGCAATTTTTTTGTAAAAATTATTTACAAAAAAATCCAAATTTTATTATTTTTAAATTTTTAATTGAATTTTTTAAAATTCGATTTGGTTTTTAAATTCAATTTAAGTTCGAATTTCAATTCAAATTTATCTTATTTTCAAGTTGTTATTTTATTATATTAAATTTCAAATATTCTCTTCAAATTGTGTAGATATTCAAGTTTCGATTTGTTTCAATTAAAGTAACTCGATTTCATTACTAGAATTATCTAAAAATGATTAAATTTAAAGTTTTTTTTGTACTTAAAATATTTTTAGGATTACATTTTTAAAGTTAACTTTCAAATTTGGAAATTTAGTAAATGCTCTCAATTTCTTTCAAAGAATTTGTTTCAACTAAATGCAAAAAATTAGTGATTCCGAAGTAATTAAGCTTTTCATTAGAATTAATAAAAAGATACCTTCAGAAGCATGTAAAAACAAGAGTAATCAAGACATAATTTAAAAAATTTTTTTTATTGAATACCCCAAAGTTCGACTTATCACTAAAAATTTCCATTCGCCACCGTTCAGTTGTCCTGATCAATCTTTCTTTACACCATTATGTCGAACCTGTAATCTTAGTTGGGGTTTTCGGCTTCAATAAATATGAATTTAAAAAAAATAATTTTGAAACGTTTATTGGAATTCTAAGTTATAACAAAAAAGTAATAGCTAATTAATAGTAGCAAGAAGCTGGGATTAGAGAGAACAAAATTAAACTAAAATGAGTTTGATTGTGACTGGGTCAGAGCATATCTGTCCCTTTAAAATAAGTTCTCCAAGGAATGATACAAAGGTGGACTTATGAGGAACAGAAAAAAACAAAACAAATAAACAAAGAAAATAAATATTACAATGATTGAATGGGTATCATATTTCAGCTTCAAAATAGACCTGAAAAGATTGCTGAGTTCTGAACAAATAATTTAAACAGAGAGTATGTAATGTATTAGGTAGTTGATAGAAAGACTAGTTATAACTATTACTTTATTAAATAAAGATAAAGAATAGGCTTATACTTTTTGGGGGTGACAAATTTAATTTTTTTAAGATAACAAAAAAAACTAAAAGTGGTGACTAATAAAATCTATTTTAGCTGACTATAAAAAACTATTTGCTATGACAATAAAAGCAAAACTATGACAAAATTATTAGTTGAGATGGCTTTTTATTAATTTAGGTATGACAAAATAAACTAATTTTAATGACAAAATAAATTAATTGTATAATAAAATTATTTTTTTATTTAATAATAAAAAATTGATTAGTTTTTTCTTGTTTTTTTTTACCTGAGTTGTTGATTTCTTAGGTCTTCCTCGTTTTCTTGGTAATTCCACATCGAAGATTCTTGCTTCAGCAGAATTTGTTTGGATCGTAGGCCCTTGGCCGACATTTGCTTGTTCATGTTCGAATTCATTATCTGAGCTTCTATCAATATAATCATTTTGGTAATACAAAGCTGCTTTTTACTTTTTCACTCAAACAACCCCAAAAATTTTCAAATAGGCGCGCTTGAGGGACATTTGGCGGACTGATATTTTTGGTCACATAATTTACATTTTCGTTCATGTTGTTGCTTATGTTGTGCTTACCATAGAATAGTGAGCAGATGTTAAGTCAGCCCAAAAAACATAGTCAAAGTCTCGATGATACTTATTTATAAATGGAAGAAGTCGTTTATTCAAGCATTCGTCGATATAGATATCGGAATTGATGAAAACCGACTTTGATGGTCGAAAAAGTGGCTTTGATAATCCTCGATCGGATATGGCTATCCAAACCAACACTTTCTTTGGAAACTTCTCTTTTCCAGCAAAGCGAACACTGTCCGGACTAGTAGACTTGTCATTTGTGTAATATCCAGCATTTCCCTGCATGTTGTCGCCCGCTAAAGTAAAGTACTTTTCGTCGTCCAAAATAAGTGAACATGGTGAGCGATATAGCATATTTGAAAGTTTTTTACTCAATTTCTTTGCTTTTTCAAACTGTACGGCGCTATATTTTGGTGTTTTTTCACGTTTACGATATGAAATATCCATTTTTGTTAACTGCCGGCCAACTGTTGTCTGGTGGACATTAAATTTCCTAGCTAGACGTCTTTGACTCACTCCAGTTCGGTTATTGGTCAATCTCTTCAGTTTTGTCTTCCTTGCAGCTGTCCAGGTGCTTGGACGACCCGTTCTCTTATTGTCTTTTGTCGGCCCTCCATTTTGAATACGGTTGATCGTATTATATATAGTGCTTCGAGCGATTCCTTGCTTAGTAAAGTGCGGCACAATGTCGGATTTTGCCATTTGTGAAATCATATTTTTGACTGTTTTTCGAAAAGCCTCTCGTTCAGACACAAAAAGTCCCATTTTAAAATTTTTTTTTTGCAATATTATAGCAAATTTATAGTAGTTTATAAATAAATATATATATGATCCCCTGATCATTTGCATGATCGTGCAAGTTAACTTTACTTTTGTCCATTTACTAATGCATCTCCCGTTATTAATTTAGAAAAACTAGTTTTCAATTTTGAATATTTAATTGTTTAGTTTGTAATAATATTTATTTCACAAAACACCTCATGGGTGATGTAGTAATTAAAAAAAAAGGAATTAAAAAAAAAATATGAAGGACAATTTATGTGTCTATTTTAAATAATTCAAAAAGGAAATTGATTTGAAATCACATGCTTTGGATTAAAATATTTTAAATTGAATGATAAAAATAAAAAAATTAATTTGTTTCTTTTTCGTTTTTCCAGCACTTTCATTAGGATTATATAAGTATATTTTTTCGATATAAGTACGATTTAAATACGAGCTCAAGTAAAATTTTTTTTTGTTTAGATTTGATTTTTGGAAGTAACTTAAAGATTCAACCATTCCATCTTTCTTTCATCTTTCTATCTTTCTCAAACTTTTTTCTCTATATGCATTTCTTTTTCTTTAATTTCACAGAGATTGCTGAGTTCTTCACTGTTTCTAATTTCTTGTGTAAAGATTAATTCATTCACCATCGGTAAGTTTTGAGTCTAACGTGATGCCAAATAATTTGACTTTATTCTCATTATTTAAATTGTTTTCATTAATTATAAGGTAAAAATGTGTGTTAAAATTTTTAATGATAAAAAAACAAAATTAAATAATTTTTTTTGTTCAGTTATAATTAGAAAAAAACTTCAAAAAATATTATTCTCAGCTAGGTTTATGACTTATTAATAGTAAAACAATTAGAAAGAATATTTAATTATTGATTTTTTTTTCGGTAATAATTTTGTTCAAAATTTCCACTTTAGTACGAGACCTTTTATGATTGTGAAAATAAATGAGTGCCATTTGAACTAGAATTTCGACTAATTCAGCAAATGTAAGAAAACTTACGCCCAAAAAAAGTCCCAATTGTCCGCCCAAATTTCCAAGCAATGAGCCAAAATTTGACTCGGGCAACTCTTCAATTTTTTGAAAATTGCTCGAATCAAAATAGACATTCAACGCGAGCACACTATCTCTCACTTGATTCCAAGTTATATTTTCATATGGAAATTTGGATCTAAATGTTTGCTTGGATAAAAGATATTTGGCATACGAGTGACTCGGAAAGCTGGAAACACTTTTGAAAACATTAAAATAAGAATAGTCGCATTCAATAGGACACTCGCGAGAACAAAAATCATAATATTTTGTCAAATTCTCAAAATTATTAATGCATCTTGTTCTTTCAAAATTTGATGCAAAATTCAAAGCAGAACATTTAGGTCTATTTTCTTCAATGGTCTTTGAAACTGAACAGTTTAAAACACACCATTTTTGCCTGTAGCTACCACTCAAATCAAACGCATTTCTATACGAAACTGAGTTGAACTCGTTTCGGTTTGAAACGTTGGCTACACAATCACTGTAAGGACTTGGCAGTTTGTTAATGCTTACTTTATTTAGTATGAAATTTGTTTCAGCTCCGGCTTGAGCGAACAGACCTTCTTCTGCATATAAAGGTGGTGATGTTCGATTATGAACAACAATCAAAGCGCCGAACCGCTCCTCCCAACAAGGCTGGTATTCAGGCGCTCCTACAAACAACTTTAGCTTGAGGCCATTGATGGTTCCAGGTCGCTTTGCCACATCAATAGGTATCTGGTGACCAGTTGAGTTTTTTCCATAATTAAATGTGTAGCAGTTTCTAAAATAAAATGCTCTTTGGGGAAAAAAATTGTTTGAATCGCATGGCTTTCCATCATATTGACATGATATAAGCAGTTTATCCAAGCTAAAGCCTTGCAAATTTGGAAGTTCACTATTTAACACACTGCTCATTTGAATATCACAACTGTTGCTATTGAAATTGTCTGAATATAGAAACGATTCATTTATAAGTTTAGTAACATTCTTTAAATTTTCGTCAATTGTAAAATCATATGGGTTTATGTTGCAGAATGTGACTGCAGGAAATTCGGAATTGTAAGTTTGAACAATTTGCATTCTGACAATGACATTAAACTGCAAGAAGTTGATGATTATCACAATTACTGAGTACATACAATAGGAGAAAAAGGCCAAAAATGCGAAAATCCAGAACAATCTAAGAACTTTGTTTTTTGATCTAAGTGCGTTTGGTATGCCATGAATGGTACTTGACTCAGCTATTTCTCTAAGCTTTTGAGTGTAGCTGTGTGTTTTAGACATTTTTTTTGTTTCTTGTAACTAAATGTTCATTGCATTATTAGAAAAATTTGGGCTGACTGTTCTAATGGATTTGCTAAACCAAACGATTCCTTAAATAAATTAACGTGTTTCCTCTTTTTAAAACTATGTAAACATATAGACTAGAAAATAGAAAAATGAGCTGGCAAAATTTTTTCCAAAAGTAAATAAATTTTCACAGTGGAATCTAATTTAATTTAAAGAAAAATAAATTCTAACATTTTTTTTTTGTTTTTTGATCTAAAATTTATGAGATCAGTCGAAAAAATTTCAAATAGCTTTACTTAATAGGAAATTAATTATTTCTCAAAAAGCAAAAAAAAATTTAAATATTCAACATTTGTTTTTTAGTCTTTTTTCTAAAATTTGAAATAAATTTTTTTTTGACTGTTGCACAAGTCTGGTAAAGGGTTTCCAAGAAAAAAATATTTCCAAGACTAAATTAGTTACAATTTTTTAAAATTTAATCTTAAAAAAAATAAAAAATAAACTTAAAAATAAATAAAGAAAAATTGTTTCTAAAAATGGAAAGGACAGGACCTATCACTCGCTCTAGATCAGTAAAGCATTCAGCTACTAGCTCTGGCTCCTCAAAACATCCTGAAGTGATTGTTATTCCAAAAAATCACATGCACATATTCAACCAGATAGAAAAGGATTTGCAGAAGACTAAAAAGCATAAATCATCAAAAAATTCTTCGATTAGTGACCAATCTTTGCAGGAAGCCATGGATGCAAGGAACATAATGCGTGAAACTTTAATAGAATTAAAGCAAATCAATTATTTGCCAAAGAGAAAAAGAGATGACTTGAGTGAAAAGTTGCATTGTATGGACGATTTAAGTCTAATGCATGAATTTGAAATGGAAGTTGCACGCACTCAATTTGAGCAAAATATTAATGAGTTGAATCAAAAATATTCAATGTTTAGAAAAGCGCTAAGAAAAATAAAAAAAATAAAAAATTGCTAATTTTTGTTTTAACAAAATAAATAACTATATTGGAATTTTTTTTATTTTAAAAAAATATATTGAAATATTTATTCAACTTATTATTTTAATATGGAGTTAATAATACTAAGTTATGTTGCACTTACAGAACTAGCAAAAACCTTTAAAATTAATGATCGCTTTTAATATAAATTTGTTTTCTAAATTTCCCAAAATTAAAACTGCAGAAAAAATATAAATTTGAATCCTATTTTATCTGTAATACACCCCACGTATCACTTAAACATCAGTATCTCAACTGATGCACATAGATAAATAAGAATTAATATGATTGTCATGTACCTCAGAAGCAGACGCTTCTAGATGCTGACAAGACAGCTATTTCACATCTTGTCTTAATTATAGACCCATGTTCTTGACACGAATTTATGGGTATAAATAACGACTCGATTCTAATAACGAGAGAGTTAGAGAAAATACATAAATTGTTAGGCCTAAACAATTATTTAATAAACTATCTAAAAGTATACTTGTGTTATCATTGATTAACCCCCCATTACATATCATTGCTAGGATTGAATTATTTACGCGTCGATCATTTAACTATCACCTTTTGTCAACTACCGTTTTGTCAAAAAATCTTGATTTAAAATATTTTTTTATTTTTTTTTTAAATGAAATTAATAAAAACACAAAAATTCGCGCAAAAAAATTAATTTTTGAAAAAAAAAATCAAGACAGAATTAAAAAATAAAATAATTTTGATCATTAAATTTTTTTTTTTAATCTAAAAAAAAATCATAACTTTTATTTTAGATTGGTAAAAAGTTCGGAATAAAGCTACTAGACTGTTTCTGTAGAAAAAAATCTAAAAATATGAAAACGAAAATAAAACAAATCGAAAGTTATATTTCTGTTTTTCATTGTTTGTAATTATTTTTAACAGTTTCAAACCATATTTTAAGAAATGTTTTTTTTTAGGTTCACTGACTCATCCTGATTCGTTCCTTGATCGAAATAATTGATAATTGAAAAAATAGAAAATAAATAAAAAGAAGAAACTTTCAGCACTATTTTTTAGCTCATTATTTTTATTCTCTATTTTATTATTATTATCATCAGCAAAAGTAATAAATAAAACCAGGCTTTTAAAATTATGTCTAATGATCACTAATTAGGCATTTACTTCATTTATTCAAATTAAACAAAAAGTTAATTTTTTTAACACAATGCTCGAGGGGTTTTTAGACCCCCTTTTGAAAAATTAAAACTTGAATCTAATCACATATAAATAAAATTTAAAAAAATGGCTTTTATTAGCTGAAAATCTTGATTGTAATTTTTAGAAAATTAATAAATTTTCAAATAAAATTTTTCATAAATAAAATCATGAATAAAAATTTTTAATTTATAAAAAAGTGAAATTAAAGATTTGACTAGCTAGAAAAAATTAAACATTGAAAAATTTAAATCAAATATCTTAGCTTTGACATATACTTAGAATGAAAGAAAAAAGAATACCAAAAAAGGCACTTAAATGGACACCTCAAGGTACTTAAATAATTTCCTAAATTTTTTGAGTCATTTTTGGATAATTTGTTTTTTATATTATCACATGAGTTATGATAGTATAGTATCTTAAAAAAATGATAATATTCAGTCTAGAATTCTATGTTGGAATGCATCTAAGCCATATTTTTCTAGAAAGCTATTAACATCAAATTTAAACTTAAACAATTTGGAATATTTTTCAAATAAATTTAATTTAATTTAGAAAATAAATAATAAAAAATAAATAAAAAATCAATTGTTGATACTTTGTAGAAATAAACAAATTTTTATTTTTAATTTAATGTCTGATGATCACTAATTAGGTTTGAAATTCAACCTGCTTATCGTCAATTTTAATTGCATTAATTCTGTTTAGTAATTTATTAGATAAATAAATGTCGGCATTATGCTCAGCCAATTTGTGATGTTTATACTTTGAGCAGGTTTTTTTTTTCAAACAACTATCACTAACGCCTTTTCTTTGAGCTAAAAGCAAAGCAAAAACTAAAATTGAAATAAAAATTCTGATAAAAAAATACCAAGCGCTCTGTCCAAGTCTTGTAAGCTCATTGAGTGTTTGTTTTTGCGCTTCTTTTTCACACTTGAATTAAATCTGAGCTTTTGGTCGACAAATTTTTCTTTAATTTTGTCCAAATGGGACTTGTACGACTGGGGAGTCCTAAGAGTCAATCTATGTGGCACATGCTCGTAGTAGGGGTCGTAAGCAGAAGAGAGCCGGTCATCCAAATCGCTTTGTTCGGCTTTGAAAAGATCAAATGACACGTGAGACATTCGTCTCATTTTGGCAGGAGCTGATTGAACACTTCGGGCATAAATGCTCGGACTAAATATTCCCGACGAAGACAAGGCTGAAATATTGAGCATTCTTGCGTCCGATAGTCTAGATGCATTGCGACTTTTTATATTTTTTATGTATTTAAAATTATTTGCTTGTAAATCGATGTATTTTTCGGCTAAAATGGATTTTTCTCTTTTCAACTTGGTCAAATTAAATCTTAGTTGATTGTCTAGATCTTTTTTTCTTAAATTCAAAAGCTTTTCATGCACATTGTTTTGATTTGTTTTGCGTATTTCATTGTCTG
Source organism: Brachionus koreanus (assembly GCA_016987375.1). Classification (NCBI taxonomy): domain Eukaryota; kingdom Metazoa; phylum Rotifera; class Eurotatoria; order Ploima; family Brachionidae; genus Brachionus; species Brachionus koreanus. Next base: position 319,851 of record PJRA01000297.1, read on the forward strand.
TCATGAGTGATTTGCCAATTACTTTGATGCCATTCATGGGCGAGTTTTTCTGTCTTGTTTTAATTCTGTCTCTTTCCACCAATTTTATTTCGTCCTCTCGCCAATTATTACTGCTGATTGGAATAACATTCTTTCTAACTTTAGGCATTTTTTTGTTCATATAGTACAGAGCCATGTTCTCTTTGATTAGCGACTGCTGCTTGAACTTAATTGATCGACTTAGCTCTTGGTCATTGGATAAGTTGTAGCTGGAGTAGAGGCCATGTGCTGTAAGAGCCATTGTTTGTTTTGTGTAACCAAGATTTATGCTTTGACTAAATTCTCTCAAGCAAAATTTTTTTCAAAAATTTAAAATGAATTAAACTATTAACACCTTTTCTTTGTGGATTTTCTTTTGTTAAATTTGAAGAAAGGAAAATGCAATGAGATGAGAGATTGAGTTTTATTGTGTAATTAGATTTAAAGTAAATGCTAATGTAAAATTCACATGTCAACTTTAATTATTCAATTTTTTTTCAAATAACTGTCAAAATTCTATGAAAGCTTAGCAGTGTGAGGTTGAATGAGAAAAATATTTGTTACGAAAAAAAACTAGGTTTTAACATGTTTATTTTAAATTCAAACAAAAGATATTTTTAATCATATAAATCTGATTAATTTTAAAAAAAAGTTTTCAATCTTTACTAATAATTTAAAAAATATGTACTTAATTAAAAAGTTTTTTTTTTAAACAAAGTAATGACTTTGTTAGCAAAAGTAATAAATAAAACATCATCATTCGGATTTTAAGGAGACACTACTTGATTTAGTTTGCTATCCGAATGATGAAGATCTTCCACTCTATTCAAAAATTATTTTAGATCAAATAAATATTATTTAATTTAAAAAAATAAATAATAAAAAAAATAAATGCAAAATCAACTGTTGATTTTTTAAATAAAACAAATAATTTATTTTTAGTTAAATTTCTTTGATTAAGCTTTTTTAATTAATCTATGTTTCTTAAATAATTAACTGCACAACCGCAGTACAACAACTTTTTATTTTAGTCAAAAAACTTCTCAGTCGGCTACAAACCTTTAAACTAAGCCTTAAAAAAGAAATGTAACTTTTTTTTAAATTTTTTTTTATCAAATTTTTTAATTAAAATTTAATTAATTTTTTTTAAGCATAGATCTTTGGTAAAAATTGACCCTTTCTGAAGGACTAAACTTTTTATTTAATATTTACAATTTATATTTTTTTAAATACTGTTTTATTTTCAAGAAATTTAGAGTTCTATTAGTTACTTATATTAAATAATCAAGTTTTTTAATGATACTTTTAAGATACCAGACGACAATGACGAAATAAAAAGAAGCAGGAGACGCACTCTAAAAGAGGCATTCTACTATTTAATTCTTTCAAAACGATAATCATTATAGAACATCGTTTTCTTTATAGGAAAAGATTTTTTAGATGAAGGATGAAGGAAATCTATTGAGAAACTTTGCTCGAAGTGGCACCAAAGTTGATTTTTGCTCTTTTTGCTATTTTAAAAGATAAAAATATTGGAATGAAATGATTAATTAATAACATGCAAAATGCATATTTTTTCCGTAGGTTCTTTCTTAAATTTTCAAAAAAAAATCATTATAAAATAGACAAACTAGAGCTTTTAAAAAAGATATAACTAAAAATTGAAATCAAAATTTTATTTCTATTTCATTTTATTTAAATTTAAAAAAATATTTAAAATTAAATCAAAAATTTTATTTTAAAATGATATATTTTTAAATTTTATTGAAATTAATCGATTTATCATATTTACGATTAGATATTTTAATTATATATATTTTTTTTAAAAAAATGTGATACATAACTTCCAGCAAATATTAATTCCATTTTTTATATTTTTATTTTTTTATTTTTAATATTTTGAAAACTACCATGGATGAATTCCAAAGACTAGGCAGAATCGACACGAGGGAATAGTGAAATAATAAAAAACAATCTTTCAATATGATGAAGGTAGATTTGGGGAAGTGACCTTGCTCCAATCACAGTGTATATACTACAGTTACCATAGATGGGATCCTACTGTTTCCTATCTTCGCAAGTCTAGCTTGCTAGCTTGTTGCAACTTATATTATTATTATTATTAGAAGCCCTGTTTGCAAAAAGATATTCTTTTATATAACGGGTGATATTATACATTTAGTAAATGGACAAAATTTAAGTTAAGTTGCCCGATCATGCAAATGATCAGGGGATCATATATATATATATTTAAACTACTAACCATTAGCCATAATATTGGAAAAAATTTTTTTTTAAATTGCCTCTTTCTGTGATTGAACCAGAGAATTTTCGAAAAGCAGTCAAAAATATGATTTCACAAATGGCAAAATC
>PJRA01000297.1:323165-344204 GCA_016987375.1 Brachionus koreanus
ATAATTCTATTGAAAAATAAATTCTTTACATCAGAAAAAAAACCAGAACTTAATATCATTTTTAAATTTTGAGTTATTCACTTTTAATTTTTGTTCATTTACTAATGCATCACCCGTTAAAAAAGATTCAGACTGAGATCAGTTGCTTAGACTATGAACCAAAATTAGTAAAATTGTTGATTGAAATTAGTCATAAGCTTATAAATCGTGGTTTAGTAGACTTTGTAAAATTAATGCAATATAAAGAAATTATTTTTTGATTTGTTTTAATTAAAGTTGATTTCATTATTGGGTGAAGAAGTTCATTCTCAAGATTGAGGTATTTGTCAAATTTGAATCTATTTGAGTATTTTTTATTCGTTTTGCAATAATTTAATTAAATGTACTTGAAAATTTTTATAATATAATTAGAACATTCTTAAATTTCAATAAATAAATAAAAATAAATAATTGAGTGATTTTAAAAAATTTTATAAAGATGAAGTTGATAGTATTATTTTCTGCACTAGAAAATTTAATTTAATCGAAAATTTTACTAATTGAAAGCATTCTTTGTTAAATCTTGATCTTTGTTATTTTGGGTATTTTGAATTTATTTTTTAATGAATTTTGAATTTTTCTTTTTAATTTTATTAATTAAAATTTACAAAAAAATTGAAAATTTATAAAAAAAATACTGCAGAAAAGTGCAACATACTTTGTTGCATCTTTTTTAATAAAAATATTTTTTCTCATTCAAAAAAAAATATCAATAAGATTTTAATTGATTTGATTTCCTTAGAAAAAAAAACGAAAGAAAAAATTTTATTTAAAGTAAAAATTTAATTTTTTTTATATAAAAGAGTGCAACAAACTTAATTACTCTTTTTTTCAGTATTTTTTCAAAAATATTTTATTTTAGTAGATTTTAATTTATCAAAACAGGAAAAATTTTTGTTTTGTTTATATTTGAATTTCACAATATCTTATTTTGGTCAGAAGAAATTTTTATAAAATTGAAATTTTTGAAAATTTTTGTCTGCTTCAGAACAGTACAAGCTATGTCTTGGAAAATGTCATAGTTTTTGTTCGGACCACCTGTCAAAAACCGCATGCTTATTTTAATCATTTTATAGTTTCAACTGAAAAAAATGAGCGTCATCATTGCATGCTCTAGCACATAAATGGATTTTTTTTACTTAAACAATTTATTGACATAGTATGTTAATATTTAAATCTTTAAATACATTTTAAAAAAATGATTGATTCTCTAAATTATTATAATTAGTGAATTAGTAAATAAACATTTTAACGCCCAAAATCTTTCACATGAACAACTAATTTAATTTTCTTCCTAAAAGAAAATTTAGTACTCTCACTATTTTCTAAAAGCGTTCCTCCTCCACTTATTCCTAACTTCATTTTTCCTTAATTTTAAACAGCAAAATACACTAAAGCACTGTTAATAGCAAGTCATATGGAAACTTTTGATCGGATTTGTTAAATCCAAAACAGAACAAAAAATAATTTTTTAAAACTTTATTTTAAATAGAATAAAAAAGTTAGATTTATTTTTTAAAATAGTCTTTAATAGTTTTATGCTTTTCAATATTTATTTATTAAAAAAATAATTTTGGCAAAATTTAGGCATTGTCTTAATGGCAATAGCCTACTCTTAAATTTAACCTTTACGATCTTGGTGATTGACTTTTCGATATAATTTTTTTTGGTTTCTGTACCGAGCTGATGCTCCTTCAGATAAGGGAAAATTTATAAGTCAATGTGTGAAATTTTCTCAATTAAATTAATTTATCAATTATTGGCAGATTTGTTTTCAAAAATTTAAAAAATTAACAAAGTTTAAAATTTTTTTTTTAAATTTAGAAATTTAATGAATTAAAGCACAGGATTTTTTTTTTATTTATTCAGAATAAAATCTCAGATAAATAAAATTGAATTAGCTCATGTGATTTATTCAACAATATAATTAAGTAATGGGTTATTTTTAAAAGTTTTCTAAAATGTTTGATAATGAAATATGAATGTAATGACAAGATGACTAGATTATTTGAACTTATGCTAAGTAATTTCGTTTAAAAAAAAAAACAATTAAATTATTTTGAGCAAATTAAATATTTAGTGATTATAATATCTTGAATTCATTTTCAAAAAAGCTTTTCACTATTTGAGTAGGCTAATTTTAACAAAAAAAAATAACAAAATTTGATTATTTGTAGCAAATATAAATTTTTCCTTAATTTTGAAAACAATTTCCGAGTTACGCTTATTTTTTTTCTATATTTATAAAATTAAATTTTTTTTGGATCATTTTTAAGAAATTTATTGACTACGGAAGAAGACAAGCGAAATAAATTTCTCTGTTGATATTGATTGATTGATACATAGATCATTTGAATTTAAAGTCACAATTTTTTTAACATGTACCGTATTTTTGGGTTCGATTTTGCAGCCTGATAAACTTTGACCATCTTAAATCATTTTTAAATAAAAGCGCATGCTTCAAAGACTTTGGTTTTTGTTAAAATTAGGCAAAATGAAAATAATTTTACATTTTTACATTTTCATATTTTTAGATTTTTTATGCAGTCTAGACATTAAAAAAAATCTCTCAAATTTTTTGGTGAACAAAATAAAAATTAAAAATTTTCTGAAATATTGGAAAAAAAATCTAAAAATATGAAAATGTAAAAATGTAAAATTATTTTCATTTTGCCTAAAATTAAGTTTTTAGTATTAAAACAGCTTTCACTCTTGAGAATTTTCCAAATTATCAATGATAAAATAGCCAAGTATCTATATTTTTTTGGATCCAATTTCAAACTCCGGATCTAATGCATTATTTGAAAATTTGTTTTAATTTTTCAAGACTTAAGGCTTCAATAACATGACTTTGACTTGATTTAAGACTTATGACTATTGATGTTTTATAAACCCCATAAATAAAACATTTCTGAAGTTTGCAGTATGATTTGCCTGCCTCAACAATAGTTTTTCGGTTTATGAGGCAGCAATATCGAACCAGGAAATAATAGATAATAGAAAAATAAAATAAAAAAAACAAGGGGGCATCCGGGATTGAACCGGAGACCTCTCGATCTGCAGTCGAATGCTCTACCACTGAGCTATACCCCCTTCTTGATTATGTCCAAGTAAAAATTAAATTTTTTTTGTCGCTTAACTAGACCATGTTAAAGTGACAAAAAAAGTGCCGAAACTCGGGATCGAACCAAGGACCTTTAGATCTTCAGTCTAACGCTCTCCCAACTGAGCTATTTCGGCTTCTTGTTCAGAAAACTAGGATTTTCATATTTTATAATTATAAAAATTCATTACAATTCCTTTTTTTCTAATAAATTGAATGAATAATATAAAAATATACAACAGTTTAGTTGAAAATGATTGCATTATAATCAAAATTAATCTTAGTCTTTAAGTTTAAGTTAAAAAGTAAATAAGACACAGCCATTTTTCAGTATGTTGTATCGTAATTATTATTTTTAAGGAAAAGTAATTTAAAAAAATAAAAAAAAAACAATTTTTTTTGTAAAAATTTTTTTTATTTGAATTATATAATTTTCAATTTTATTATTTATTTATTTAAATTGATTTAAAGCCTCATGGACATAATAATATTTCTAGATAATAGAAAGAAAATAATAAAATTAAATGTTAAAGTTTAGTTTAGTTTAGTCTAGTTTATGTAGTTTAATTCCATTTTTTATTTGAATAGGGAAACAACAAACAAGCTGTATTAACAATACCATGATTTATATTCTTAAATAGAAAATTAATTAAACTGAAATTAACTTTTTTTTTGTTAATAAGTAATTTTATTATTATTTCGATGACCGCTAAGTTAAAAAAAAGGTTTGAATCCATTCTAATAAATTTTATAAAATTTTATTTTTTTATTTTAATTAGATATTATTCAAATTTTCTTCTTATTATTTTGCATCTTTTGGACTGATGACTTGTTTTTTTCATCGTATTGCTCTTCTTATTTTTGATACAATATTTCATGCTAGTAGATAGTTTTTGATCAGGATATTTTTTTTTACTTTTTTCTTTGTATTCATAAAAGATATTATGTTTAAAAAAGTTATTTCAAATTTAAAATTTTGTCTTTGTTTTTTGTTCCAAAATTCCACTAAACACACAACATCATCTTTTTATCAAAATGAGGAACAACTGGGCAACGTTCTAGAACTATTCCTCAAATCATATTAAAATAGATTTTATTTTTTAAAATTTAAAATTTTTTTTTGAGGTGTTTTCTGAATACTAATGATAATAATAATAACAAACACTTAAATAAATAACACAAGAAAATAAATTTTTTTAAAATATAAATTAATTACTTTTTAGATTGGACTTTTTTTCTTTAGATTTTGTAAAAATTACGAATAATGTTTGGAATCTACACGAACTATGATCTGAGATGAATTGTTCCGATGTAAAAAGGTCATTGATTATTTGTTCGTGTGCTGATCTTGAGGCAACATATTTGTCAAATTTAATCATGTTTACCTACACGTGGATCAAAAATATAGATACAAGATGAGAAACCTTGGGTTTTACATTCAATCATTAGATATTATCAGTTGTCATAATAAAGTTGAACAAAAACACATCTATGAGACAAATTAAGACATAGTTTACAGATTGGCCGAGTCAAATAAAAAGAATTGTAAGATTCTGGACCAAATTTTTATGATGAAATTATAAAGTGGCTTGAGAGAAATGTAGCATTCTTAACGCCTTAGTCACTGACTCTGAATCATTTCTTAAACATAAAGATATAATTTTTCAATTTAGTTTAATTATTGCTAATTTTAAACATTTACAAAAAATTGATTTTCAAAATTCTTTGAAACCATTTGACAAGTCTTTTCTTAATTTTCTCTCATTAAAACAATTTTAGTTTATATAATTTAATTTACTTTAAAAATAAATCTTTAGATTAACCAATGCTGCCAAATGAAAATTTATTAAAATTAAAAAATAAATAAATAAAAAATAAACAGAGGTGGAATTAATTTGAATCTAATTAGCTAAAAAAATTATTAGAAATTAATTTTTCCGAAGCTTATAAAAAACCATTGAAAATTTACGGGTTTCATCTAAAAGAACAATAAAAATTAGAACATTTTATTTTAAGTTTGATATTCAATTTTTGATTAGAATTAAAATTAGAATCCAAATTTTGTTTTTAAGCTTTGTGAAATAATCTAAATTTATGGCATTCTATTTTTTGAATTTTTTTTGAAATTACCGAATTTCATGGAACAATGTTTAATTTTTAACTAGCAAAATTCTTTAATCATTAAAAAAAAAACATTTTTATTTATTTTTTTTTTATTTTTATTAGCCTTGACATGAAATGGAAAAATTCTATTTTTGTAAACCATTGCTAAATGCATGCTTTCACTTTTTTTTTGTTGAAAATTTCCAACAAATTAGGCGAATCACTTCAGCAAGTTAGAATTATTAAAGAGGGATTTTTGATTGAGTGTTAATGGTTTAAATTAAGATTTACCTGCATTTACCTGCCAATTTAGCATAAGGTTTTAAGTATTCTGAACATAAACCACCAGACTGGGTTATGTTTTCATAAACATTAGAAAATATTGGCTCAGGTTCCGTCGAAAGAAAGATATTAAGCAATTAGTTTTTTAATATTTTTCTCTAAAAAAAAAAAAAAACAAATTATCCAATTTTTTTTATGCAACTTTATGGCTTTTATGATGATAAGTTTTTTAACTACCTTAAAAATAGCTCGTTTATGCTTTTTTCACAGTCATTTTGCAATTCATTTTTTTTTTCAATATTTTAACAAAATCATTCAGAAAATTTTTTTTTAAGGTTTAAAATTTTAATTAAATAAAAAGATTTACAATGGTTTAGCTAGGCAATAAATATATGCAAAGAGAAATTAATTAGCTACCAAAATAAGCGCTTATGGCGATGTGTAATTAATATCTTAAAAGTACAATTTAAAATATAAGGACATGTTTTACATTTAAAATTAAAGCTTATAAGATATAGCAAAAAAAAATTTTGACATCATTGAGCAAATTGAATACTTTATTTAACAATTTTACTTTGAATCCAATCGGAAACTCTTCATTAATATTTTATTAGTATAGTGAAAAAAAAGGCAATTAAAATTCTTAAAATAGGTAATCGTTGAACAAATTAGTATGTTTATTGACAGGTAAGCAAGTGTAGATTGAGAAATTTGTTTTATTAATTTTATTAATTCATTTACTTTTAGTTGCATAGAAAATAGAAAAAAAAAGTTTTTATATTGATTAAAATTGTGTCTTGTCATGAATAAGTAGCCGAAATAGCTCAGTTGGGAGAGCGTTAGACTGAAGATCTAAAGGTCCTTGGTTCGATCCCGAGTTTCGGCACTTTTTTTGTCGCTTTAACATGGTCTAGTTAAGCGACAAAAAAAATTAAATTTTTATTTGGACATAATCAAGAAGGGGGTATAGCTCAGTGGTAGAGCATTCGACTGCAGATCGAGAGGTCTCCGGTTCAATCCCGGATGCCCCCTTGTTTTTTTCTTTTCCGTTATTTTTTAATTTAAATTTTATACTTATATTTATTTTAGATTTATGAAGCTCTGTTAAATTAAATGTGATCTTAAATTGACTTAAAAAAAAATTATAATTTTTTAAATTTACTTTTGTCGAAGCTGATAAAATTCACAAGATTTTTTATAATTTTGGAGAAAAAAAAACAACAAGGTTCTCGTCTGTGTTGTTAGATAAAATAAAACTATTTTTAAAATATTAAGCCAATTTTCTAAAATAAAATGATGTTAAATTAAAATCATAAATTTCACATTTTAAATTTTAATTTCAAAACTAGCAGAAAAGCTTAATTTTTGAACATTAATTCAAAGTATGTCTGTCAATGCGACTAAGTTTTTATAAGACTAGCAAAAAAAAAATTTTTCTCTAAAAATAGTTTTTATTTTAAGATAATTTTTTTTTCAATTTAAAAAAAAACAACAACAATCTATTCATCATCTGAATTTTTTTTGTAGTCGTCATATAGCAAATTGGTTATTGAACTGTTAGTGTCTTGCTCATTAAAGCGTTTCAAATCTCGCTTAATAACAAACAAAGTTAGAAGAAAAAGTGCCGAACCGATCACGTACTCGCCAGGAAAAAATATATACAAAGCACCTATAAATTAAATTTTTTATTTTCAAATTTGTTCAAAAGTTAAAAAAATTGCCTCTAAAGGCCTGCAGGTCACTCAAATTGAACGCATTTTTGATAGCACTTTGAACTGAAGGCACTATTGTTTGCATGTTTCCACCAATGTTTGATATAATAAAAAAATAGAGTCCAATGCCTGTTGTACGCAGCTTTTCTGGTACTAGTTCGACCACTACACTGAGGCAAACGCCGACCCACATTTCACCTTAAAAACATTTCACTTGAAAACTTTTTAAAGCAGCCTGTTTACTAATTTTGAAGTATTTTTTATAATTTGTTTTAGGATTAATCTGTTCATACACTATAGCTAAGTATTTTAATTTTTTTTAATATTATTTTAATCATTTTTTTTCAAAAAAATTAATTTAAAAACTTCAATCCAAATAGCTTTTTGAAAAATTAATTCTAGACTTATTGCATAAGCGTTGGAAAATAAACATTTCAAGTGTTTTAAAAGGTGTCTAAATACAGTTTTTAACTGATATACAATTTTAAGTGATTGAATAAAAAAAAAAAATTTGTCTTTTTTAATTTAGAATTTTTACCCGTTGTTAACAAGATTTTAATAAATTATCAAGAATATTTTATCGTGATGATTTTTTTTTGATTTATGAATAAAAAAAATTTATCGTTGCAAAGGTGAGATTTGACAAAAAATAAATGATAGTTCACTTTAATTATTTTTTAGTCAAATATTTATTTTCTGTACACTGTTAAAAATCAAAAAAAGAAATAAAAGAAAATTTTCAATCTAAATCACAGAGAAAAAGGGCGGTTATAAACTTAGCATTAATTTAAAACGTGTTTTTGTAAAAGATAACGGTTCTAAAAAACACTTATTTTCAGAATTTTCTTTAATGCTTGATTCGAAATTATCTTTTACTATTTTAATATTTTTTTCTAGACATGTTTTAAGTAGTTAATAGCTTAGAAAAATATGAGAATGTCATCTAATAACAATTCAAAGGCAACAAATGAACAACGGGTTAATCTTCCATATTTAACTTTAAGCGGAGTGTCAGCACCGCGCCAAGGCATACCCATAATCCATGAAGACTCGACTAAAGTGTCGATCAGCAGCTCAACGTCGTCACTCGGCACACATTCTTATGTAAATAGCTATGTAAATTTGAATAAGCTGCACCAGTTGCACGAGTCGGAGAGTGCGCCCAATCTGCTGCCGCTCATTCACAATCAGCAAGATAAGACAAAAAGCAAGCCAGTACCTGTGGTGATCAAAACCGATGTACACACCAGCATATCGGTGCTCAACAATTCAAAACTAGCCTCGCAAAACCTGAAAAAACGATTCAGTGACATAACCCAACTCGAATCAATATCAAAAATAAACGAAGAAAAAAATTCCAAGCTTAAAGAATTTGAGCTTTTGCAGACAATCGGAACTGGCACATTTGGACGCGTAATGCTTACCAAAAACTCAATAACTGGTGACTACTATGCCTTGAAAATAATGAGCATACCAGAAATTATTCGCCTAAAGCAGATCGAACATGTCAAAAATGAAAAGCTCATTTTGTCGACAATCAAGCCCCATCCGTTCATTGTGCGTCTTCTATGGACTCATCACAATAACCAATTTTTGTATATGTTGATGGAATATTTGCCCGGTGGCGAAATGTACAATCTTTTAAAGCAAAAGCAAAAATTCGATGTCAAATCAGCTTTATTCTATACGGCCGAAATCGTATGCGCTTTTGAGTATTTGCACTCGATGCAAATCGGGTATCGGGACCTCAAGCCCGAGAATATTCTACTTGATTCGAGTGGTCATTTGAAATTGACCGATTTTGGTTTTAGTAAGAAAATAGTTAACAAAACATACACTATGTGCGGCACGCCTGAATATTTGGCACCTGAGATTATACTTTTAAAGGGCCATGATTTGACCAGCGATTGGTGGTCTTTAGGAATTTTGATTTATGAGTTTTTGGCCGGATCGCCGCCCTTCTACGAGGACAATCGCAGCAAAGTCTATGAGAAAATTCTCGTAGGCAAATTCGAATATCCTCGGTACTTCGACTCAGTGTCAAGGGATATTATTAAAAAATTGTTAATACCAGATCCGACCAAGAGACTAGGCAGCGGCAATTGTGGCGTAGTTAAGAGTAATATGACAGCAAAAGAAAGCGAGCCTGGCGAGTCGGCCGATGGAATTGTTTTTTTGACCGAGCCAGATCTCACTTTACCCGACATTGATGCAACCGAGTCAATAGCCAGCAGTTCGAACTCTAAAACAAACAGCAATGATAGTCTGTTCGGCGAGTCTGGCTTTAATTTTAAGAGAAACAAAATAAATATGGGAACCGAAGAGGTCAAGCGACATCGATGGTTTATTTCGATCAATAATTGGAGTGATGTTTATGAGAAGAAACTGGTGCCTCCGTTCTTGCCGCAAGTTAGCCATCCCGGCGACACTAGGAACTTCGATAATCTTGACACGCCTGATTTAAGCAAAGCACCCACAGCCACTGATAAACAGCTAGACTATTTTTACAATTTTTAATCAATTAAGTTTATGAATAATTTTATCCCGGTAAATAAGCTAATTTTTTTTAATAAAATTTAAAATAAAAAATAGTTTTTTTTAAATTGAATTTTTTTTGATTTTTTTTTTAAATTAAAAAGATCGGCTAAAAATTAGTTGTATAGATAAATTAAATATTTTTTCTGAAAATTAATTGAAAATTTTTAAGAATTAGAAATAAGAAGCTTAAAATGGAATCGTAAAACTTTCTGAAAAAATTTGTAGAATGATTTTTAGACACATAGAAAAAAAATTTTTTCTAACTTTAACTTTAGTTTTTTTTTTCCAAAATTTATAATGAAAAAAATTATTGTTTTTATCTATTCTAGTTTTCTTTTCCTAATTTCGATCTAGGAGGTAAAAAAATTGAATTCAATTCGAAGCTTGGAGGATCACCAGTTCATCGATGGATTTCCACTACAGATAATATATTTTCTTTCCTTTGTTTTAATTTAATGGGACTTAATTAATACTATAAGCATTTTTCTAAAAGTCTCATTGCTTATATTTTCTCAGCATTCTTTGATGGAGTCAGATATATCATTCTGATTTGTTCGCGTGTAGCAAAACTACTGCACTTTTTGAATTTGCATAAACCGACTTTAAAATATTAATCTGCATAGTTGAAAACTTAGAAAATCTGTTTTTTTTAGGGGGGGTCAAAAAATTTTTTTTTTCTAACCCACCCCCTCAAAGATTTGAAAAAAAACACAAGTTGCTTGTCTTCAAGTCAAAATATGTCAGGTATTCATAGTCATAACTCATTAAAAATGCACCAAATCTGAAAGCTCATAATCTCTTCTACAAAATGGTATATTAATTTTGTATTTTTTAATTACAATTTACCATGATTTTTTACCAAAGATGGTAAAAACATAGACTTTTTCCAGTTTTTTTGGATCTAGTCCGAGGTTTACCACCCAACCCCTACTTTTTTTACAGATTCTGAAACTAGAGGAAATTCTGAACAAAATGTTGGGATCACTTTTTTTTTTTTTAAAGCAAAAAAAAATTGCTAAAAATAAGTGTAAAATCAAAAAAATAAATTGGAAATTTTGGGACAAAAATACGGTGTAAAAATAATTTTTATTCCTAAATATCATTTCGTATTGAACCCTATTGAAGGTATGTGGTGTAATCAAAAACAATTTTTTAGAGCCAGAACAGATCAAAAATTTGAGACATTGAAGAGATTTATTATTGAATCAAAAAACACTTGATTGAAAAGAAAATCTACATAAAACTTATAAGAAGGTTTTGGCGATGTTTATTTGCTTACAAGAGTGATATGAGTTATGGGACACTTTTTAAAACATATTTTTCGGGAAAATCAAGAGCAAAAGATTTCTAACTCTTATTATTTTAGTCTGTTAATATAAAATTTAAACATATAAAGAAATTTATTTAAGTTCTAAAAACACTTTTTCAAAATAAAACAATTTAATTATTTTTTTTTGATTTACACTTATTTTTGGCAATTTTATTTTGCTTAAAAATAAAAAAATAAAAAAAGTGGTCAATTTATTTTAACTAAATTAACAAATCAGAACAACTAATGTAGCCCCGTTATAGTAGACTTTTAATTTTTTTTCCTTTATTTTTCGCATATATTAATTAAAAAAATCTAATTTTCAATTTTTAATATTTTAACTATTTAGTTTGTTTTTTTTCTTTTTTTGCTTTAGTTATTTTTTCTTTATTTATTTTCAGCTTATCAAGTCTCGTATAACAAACAGTCAATAGCGGAAAAAAGCTCAAAAAGGCAACATGATTTTTGTTCTATTTTAAACATATTTTATTTTTCAAGACCTGGTGACAGACACTTCTGCTAAAAAGCTGCTTTATTTACAAACACGTAATACAAACACTTAAGACAAAAAAACTATCATATTTTCATTAATCTAAAATGAAGTTAAAAGTTTCCAATTATACAAAGAAATTTACATGAATAGACAATAAAGTCTAATTGATTATTTTATGACTTTATTTTTGCATTAAATAGTTTTTTTTATTTTTTAAATACTTTGATTCTTTAGTATTATCTGATATTTTAAATCAAGGAAACCTTTAACAGGACCTGAGGTCAAGGATAAGTTTTAGAGTTTGTCAAAAGGTGCTTTAGCTTGATAATTTAATCTGAAATTCTATTGCATAACCGTAATATTGATATTAAAATGAATATGCTTATATTATTATAAAATTTAGATTAAAAAATATGCTATTTTTATTGAGTACTTTAATTATGTATCTTCAAGAACACATCTTAAAATAAAAGTATAAAAATAGCTCAAGTTTTAAATTTTTCTAATTTATTTTTAGTTAATGAATTTTTTTTTATTTAAAATTAAAAATTAAATTTCAGATTTATATCATGCAAACATAAAATTTTGCGTTTTTTAAAAGATAGAAAGAATATTTTTGATTTTAGCATCTTTGTTATCCTAAAATTTTAAGTCATATTATATGTTAAAATAGACAGACACGAATGCTCTTCAATGGATCAAGTCTAACTTTTTGTTTATTTAACTCTAAAAAAATGAAAACTTTAATTATAAATATATCCTTCGCTTCAAGAAAAATATCTTCCTTTGGTCAAATAATGTTTCTTCAAGATAACACTAGACCTCTGTAGAACAATAACAAAAAAGAAGAGGTGTCGGACTTCTTCCTCATTCAGTATATAACGCAGGTCTTTCTTCTTTTGATTATGATCATTTTTGCTAAATAGCTCATTTTCTTAAAGAAAAACATTTAACTAATCAAGACCAAGTTGAAAAAAGGCCATAAAGCATTATTTTTTATATTTTGAAGATTGCTTTTTTAAATGAATAATTAATAAAGTTAATTTGCACTAGAAAAAATGAAACAAAAAATGTTTATAAAACTTATTTAGGGTTTACCTATTTACATTTTTAAACAATTAAACTATTTTATTAATTAAACATTCAAATTCTTAAGTCTAAAATTTTTAAATCAAATAAATGCGTATTATAAATTCATTTTGAGTGCTAGACGTACTCAATATTTCTACTAAATGCACAGTATTTTATTTTTTACTTCAATAAAAGCCAATACACAATTTATTAGTTAATTTGAATAAAAATATTAAAGATTTTTCTTTAAATTTCTATTCTTAATTTAAAAAATAGTTTTGTTTAACTATTAAAAAATTGAAAAGATGTCCCTAAACATAATTTGCATCACAAAAATTATTTTTATTAAGATAAACCATGTTGAAATTGAAAAACAATCAATAAACAATAAATTCAAAACAATAAAATCTTGTTCAAATCAACTTTGATTTTAAAAATTTTATTTTTTTAAGTAATTTTTATGATATTTTTTAAACAAATTACAAATGAACAAATATGTTGGAGAGTTAACTAACCATTTTACATTTTTAAATTCGAAATTTTGTTAATTAAAAAAAATAAATTTTAAATTAAGGTCTATATATTTTATAGTAGCTAATTTAACTCTTTAAATAGCTGATAAACATAAAAAAATTTTTTTTTTAGTGGAGCTAATTAACTCATAAAGCAGATAAATTATTTTTCAGGTATCTAATAATAAATTTATTTTTAAAACTTTAATTTACATAAATGACAAGATTTTTAAAAGTGATACTCTTCTAAAATGCTATTTACTCTTCTATTATCATTTAATTATTGATTAAATTCGTAAAAACTCTTTGAAATCAATGGTCAAGGAATTAAACACATGTATTTGTCAGTATTGGAGAAAGCACTATACATAAGTTAATCGCCTTACTGTTTCTCTACTAATCTTAACATTTATAAACTTAGAATTAAAATCAAAGGCCAATTTCTTATTACTTATTGTAGGATTTTTAAACCTATATAAATAAACTATTTTATATAAGTTAGCTTTCTTGGTCTCCATGACCTGGATGATTCCTTTGGGAGCTGATTCCTTTAGAGTCCCAAATGAATCATTGTTTTTTCTTGTGATTCTTAAACATTTTTCTGATACTCCCACTAATTTAGCTATTACTTTTAGACTTATCATTTAGTAGACCAATTATCTGACATCTAACTTCGTTGGTAATGCTTTTTTTACCCATTTTTTTTACCAAGATTTCTAATTTTTTCGGGGTATTATTATTTTAGTTAGTCACAGGCACGGAACCGAAAGTATTATAGCGATTTTTCATATATTAATTTAACACTAATTGAATATTTCTTAAATAAAAGATAATAAGAAATCCATTTAAGTTAATTCATCAATTTTTAATTAAAGATTAATAATGTGCGTCTAAACTTTTGTGCAACAATTTTTGATTTTGACATTTGACATTTTTGTGCTATTTTTAATTTAAATTTTTCAGCTAAGTGATAAAAGGAGTTATCATGTATTTTGTATCATTTTGAAGGGCAGAGCTAGTTTTATTAAAACATAATTTTTATCTAATAAATTTTTAAAATAAATTTTAATTTTTTAATGTTTAACTAAATAAACATATGAAAAAAACTGGTGCGTCTAAATTTTGTGCAATACTGTAATTACAAACTAGTGATTGGTATTAGCTACGAACTTGAACTCTTTACTGAATTCCCATCTTTAGATTTACAGATAAAAACAAAACGCGAAAAGAGGTAGATGTAAAA
This sequence comes from Brachionus koreanus, assembly GCA_016987375.1. NCBI lineage: Eukaryota > Metazoa > Rotifera > Eurotatoria > Ploima > Brachionidae > Brachionus > Brachionus koreanus. The sequence goes on from PJRA01000297.1 coordinate 337,571, forward strand.
AAGCCTCTTGCTGGTCCTTTAAATCAAGCAGCACAATTGAATTTGCAATATTGAACTATCCAAGACTAGACATGTCTTAAATCAAATCGAGCAACCAAAATGTCTAGGAAAAAATCAGCAAAAATTTTTTTTTTAATTTTTTTGGTCTTTTTTTCTTTTGAGAACATAAACTTAATTTTTTTTGCTACTACTTTTTCCTAAATTTTTTTTTAATTAAAATTCCAATATTTTCTTTTTTTCGGAATTCTCTATTTTAAATATTTTTCTTTCTAAATTAATTTTTTGCCTTATTTACCATTAGAATTAATTAAAATTTAGAATAAAGCTTGATTTTAATTAAAATAAATTTGGAATTTTGTAAACAGATCTGCAATTTTTTCTAATTTTTCTAAAATTAAAATTTTTTGTCTAAACTTGCTAGTAATTTTAACCGATCAAAACTAAAAAATTATTTTTTAAAATAAAAATATAGTATTAAATTATTCGTAAAAAATCAGGAAAAAAAAGCTATTTTGATAATTAAATTAAATAAAATTGAAAAAAAAAATATTTTTTTACTTACCAAAAATATAAGATGGTATAAGAAAGTAATATGAGTATGGTGGATCAAAAAATAGCACACAAAAAACAAAAGGAGCAGCAATGATCTTAAAAGAATTAAAATAAAAATTTAAATTTTTATTTTTTAAAATTACTTGACTTAAAACAAGAACCCATATTCGAGTCCAAGGTTGGGCTTTTTTGGCAACTCTGTCAGAGACAAAACCTCCAACAAAAGAGCCAATAATTCCAAATACCAGCGGAATGACTCCCAGAAAAGATGAAATTTGATCTGCCGTTTGTCCCATTTGTTTATAATATGTGTTGTTGTTGTAGCCCCACACATATCCAGCAGCATTTCGTATAGATCCAGCAAGACATAGCAGCAATAGAGTAGGTTTTAAAAATTCTTTTGCTGCTTTTCCCAATTTTTGGGTGTTGGACTCTTCTTCTATTTGAAGAGAACTCGAAGGTTCTGCTTCTTCATATATTACTTCTTTCTTGGGCTCTTTTACACTCAAAAACAACAGCGGTCCTACAATCATGCCAGGAATTCCGCATAAAATATAGACCCATCTCCAATTCAAGTGCTTCAAGATTTGATTTCCGATTGCAAAAGCCATTGAATAGCCAGTGTAGATACCCCAGTTGTATATGCCTAAAGCTGCACCTCTAAGCTCTAGACTAAAATATTCTGATATCAAGCTTGTTGCTAGGGGGTTGCAGCCCGCTTGTCCAATGCCCAATCCAAATCTCAGGAGTAATAATTGCCAGTAGCTTTTTGTCAAGCCTGTTAAAATTGTCATCAAAGACCACCATATTAGTGAACTTGTCAAAATTAACACACGTCTATTTTGAAATTTATCCGCAAATAAAGATATCAAAATGCCTGTAAAAGTAAAAATTAAAATAAACGCAGGACCTGCTAGAATCTTAAAATAAAATATTTTTGAAAAAATTTTTTTTTTTTTTTTTTATTCTACCTGATATTCAATACCTTGACCATTAAAGTCATATTTACACAAGTGTTCTAAAGTTCCATTTGTACCATTGATCACAAACTGCTCACATGCACTTTGTGTCAAATTTTTGCACAAATTTGACATTTCTTTGGGATATCCGGGCAAAGACAAGCAAGATTTATCGCCATACTGCAATGACTGGGCTGTTTCGACACTAGTTATAGATAATGCGTATCTATCAAGTTGATTGAGCATGTAAACGACCAACATTACGAACAGTATGTACAATGAATAAGCGTTGGCTTGGCGAAATACTTGGATATATTTTTGAATAATATTCATTTTTGGTCTTGATTGATTTAATGGTTTAAAATAAAAATATAAAAAATTTTTTAATTTTATTTTTATCCTACGAAAACACATGATCTATGATAGCTTGAAATATCTTGGGGTTTGTTGTATAAGTGTGATTAAGTATTTAAAACGTGGATAGCTTACTCAATTGGTCTTAGATCTAGTTTATTTGACTTTATTTTTGTTTATCAATCAATTTGTTTTGGTAATCAAGCAACTCTTTGGCTAACAATTAGATACAAAATAATTGATATCAATGGCCAGACAAGCAGTTTTGATTTTTTTCTTAATTATTTAAAGAAAAAAAATAATTTATGGAAAATTAAAATTTATTTTCAGAGATATTATTCAATACGTATAATTCAGAAATATATGTATGAATCGAAATGTATGAATTTTTAAAAGTTATCTTCATTAAAATAAAAGCAAGTATTTTTTTTTTAAAGTTGAAAAATAATAATTGATTAATCAAAATTTCTCAATTATTTTGACAATCTATTGCTTAAATTTTTTTGTTGTTTATTATTTAAAAGAGAATTAAAAAAATATAAATAAAAATAGCTAAATACTAGAGATGTTAATATTTAATAGAGAAAACAATTTTTTGAAAGACTAAACAAAACAAAACTCTTTAAAAATATGTTTAATTTCAAATTTGAAAGTTTAAGTTTTCATAGCATAATTTGTTTAATTAAATTAAAGCATTCGATCAAATTATTCTTAATAGAGTTCTACATTTAAAGCAAGACAATCTGAAACAAGTTCAAAGTGAATTGATTCATTAAATATTTCACAAGACGCACAAATCTATTAATTTATCAAAGCTTTCTCTTTTTCAAGTAGTTTTTTTTACAAATTTCAATATTTCGTTGCATTTCAAAACCTTCTAAAAGAGATATCTATAGGGTTGTTTTAGCTGCTGATGCTGTTGAATCTTTTTCTATTAATGACGTAACAGCATCAAAACTTTCATCTAAATTATATATTTATGAACAGTTTTAACACTAGAACGCCCTATTATTTTTATACCTTAAACGCCCGGCGGGGTTTTAGTATTTTAGTTCATTACTAATCAAATTTCTCTAATAGGGATCCTTGGCCAAAAATTATTTTCTACTGAGTAATATTCTAGAAAAAAAAAATAACCTCTTTTGAAAATGAAAAACTTCGCTCCAATGGACCGAGAAAATGCATTTGTTCATTCAAAAACCATTTCACCATTGAAAAATCAAAAATTAGTAAAAAGGCTGACAAAGTACTCTTATCTAAACGTGTAGTTGAATAACTTGTTGGGTCAGCTTTTTCATTGAAAGAAATCCTTTTTCTTATTTTTGTCTCATCACCGTCATTTAGTTTTTCGCATATAACTTCTGATTTTGATGTTTTATTTACTTCTAAAGGTTATCCAGATGCTTGTGGCTCACCATATGAACAATCACAAGAAGCTTCAACATCACTTTCATCATCGGATTCATCATTTATTGAATCGGACAATTCAAAAAGATCTATTTCAGATTCACAGGCATCTTCTACATAAACAGACTACCCTGAAGGCTCTGAATCAGTATCATTAGCTTTAGTAAATCTATTCCAAGGCAAGTTTAGCTGAAGCCCGTTTTGACATTATATTAATTTTTCTTGTATTTAGTATATGCATTTGATTAAAAAGAAAGCTTATATATGTGATTTCAAAAAGGGGTTTATGGGCATTTATGTAAATTTTTTTTTTCTTATGTAATTTTTTACAATTTATAATTTAAAAAAAAATCAAAATTAAAATAAAATTTTAAAATAGGGAAAAGAAAAATTAAAAAATATTTTTTTAAAGCATTTATTTACTTTTAAAGATAAGTGCGCTCTAATGTTAAAACCAATATAATGTATAATATGAAAAAGTGTAAACTTTAAATAAAATTTGAAAACTTTGGTACTGAAACTTCATTCTTCTTATTTATTTAATTCAATTGAAAAAAAAACAAAGATTTGATTAACAAAGCAGACGTTGACGAGTTGCTTTACATGATTTGACAAATTTCGATATTCAACAGCGGATTGAAATTTGTAAGAAACTACTAAAAAAAATCCTCTAAATGAATTGTTTTACACTTTGAGCTGGTTCCAGGCGTTTGTGCTATAAATGCAGAATTTTATTCTGAACAATTAGTACGAATTTGTGCTTAACTTCAATAAACAATCCTTTTTTGATCAATTGAGTGCCATATTATATTATAGAGCGGCATTTTAATAACCAAGACCAAGTTGAAAAAGGATTTCGTGAGTTTTTTGGTTGTAAAAGTCGTGAATGTTACAAGAGAGGAATCAAACTACTTACTGTCAAGTTACTAAAGACTTTATTTTATTAAATATTTAAAAAAGGTAAAACCTTTTGACTCACCTTAATGTTTTTTTTTAAATAAGCTTTCAATTTTGTGTTAATTAACAAATATTGCGACATGAAGTTTTAGGATGGTAAAAGAGCAAAATTCAAAAATTTAACAATTTAACAAAATGCATAAAATTTTTTGAGACAATTTATTACTTACATGTCTTATACCAATACATATACCAATATTTAATTTATATTAATTTTTATAAATATATAATTTTTAAATTATTTTTTTCCATAAAAATTTTTATGCTTTAATGATTTATCTCATTGTCTGTACCAGATCATTTTATCTGGTAGCTTTTAATAAATTGCTAAATAGCATTAGTGGTTTCTGGAAGACTATGACTAATTAAATTTTTTTCACTAAAATTTCTTTAATAATTTATTAAAATAATTTTTTTAATTCTCAATGTTTTTAAAATTTATGAGAAAAATTTTTTCTTTGATTTTTTTTAACAACAACCAATAAATCGATGTTCATACTTTTATTTCGAGAAAGAGTACCATTGTAAAGTTAAAAAATTTAATGTGTCTGCATTTTATTTTAATTACATTCAATAAAAAATCAACAACAATACCTGAAAAATACTATGATACTTAGTCAAATAGGTCTAATTTTTCATTGAGAAATTAGTAGCTTAAAATATAAGATGCATTTATTGTATCTACTTATGCTCATCATAAAATCTTAGTTAACTGAAAGGGTAATAGAAAAATAACACTTAAACAAAATTAAAAAAAGAGAGCGGATAGTTTATTCCCACCCTAAAAAAGAGTATTAAGAGAATTTTTATATATATTAATGACATCTTTAATAGAAATAAAACATTCATTCTGCTTTATACAGACGATTCAGTTACATTCTTCATTTACATCAAAAAAGAGAAGTTAGAAAATAAGATGTATTAATTCATTGTTCAGTACATAAATGACCTCCCTAACTGCGTTTCAAATAGAATGAAATTGTATGCAGATGACTCAAAAATACTCGGCATAGTAAAGCTCTGAATGCAGTGCGTCAATGAATAGAGGTGTGGCGTATGGGACTGTGTGCTGACAAATGTAAAGTGATGCATTTTGGTAGATTAAATGAAGGGCATAAATATATGAAAAAAAGTGGTGAAAGCAACTCAACAACTCATTCAAGTGAACGTTTGCAATTAGGGAGGAAACTCTTTGGATAAGATTGTATAAATCAATGGTGGTTTAGACCTCAAATTAACTTCACAGTGGAGGTTTAGAATCCAATTATGAAAAGGACTTAACACTCAAAAACCGGATGACTTTTTTGACCCTTTTATTTAAATCTTTTTTAATACTTTTATTCAATGAAAATAAAATTATTTTATAGAAAAATTAAATAATTTTATAATATTTTTGATTTAAGATATGATTGAAAAAAAATTATAAAGAAATGATTAAATTTATTGAATAAAAAACAAATAAAGGAAGTTACAAAAGGGGTTCAAAAGACCCCTCCGGTTTTTGAGTGTTAAGTTTGTTAGTGAAAGAACAAGAGAGAGCAAAAAAAATACCTGAAACTAACAAATATGCCGTATGAAATGAGGTTAGCTAAATTGGGATTGACAAGGCTGAGTGAAAGGAGAGTGAGAGGGGATTCAGTACAAAAAGCTAATAAATAATGTTTAAAGGACTAAAAAATATATCTTTTAATATTTCTGATATCTACTGTGTTTCTGTTTTTGCTTTAAAACTTGATTAACTCTAAAAATGTCTAAAAAATATTTTAAGAAGCTGCAAACAAAATCAACAAAGAAAAAGAAATAATTATTATTAGTTGTATTTGAAAATTTCTAAAATTTTTTTAACTGGGTAATACATTCAGTCACTGAACCGTCAAAAATCGATGTTTCAAAAATTTTCAAATTTAAAAAAAAAAAATTTTCCCCGAAGACACCAAGTATTATTGATTAAGTGAGATAATTGAATAATTAGTAGTTTAAGTGTTATCATTGTTATTATTTATTGACAAAAAAACTTGTATTTGCTGGCGTTCCTCAAGGATCAGTTATTAGTCCTTTATTATTTAGTATATTTATTAATGATATTCCTAAAAGAAATAAATCTAATAATGAATATTCACTTCTCTTTGCAGACGATCTGGTAATTTTTTTTTTATAAAAAAATGGTTATATAGAAAGTAAGATGAATAAGTACTTAGTTGAATTAGAACAGTGGCTTTTCAAGTGTAAAATGAAGATCTCCGTTGAAAAGTCTTGCGCAATTATTTTTTCTAAAAACAACAAAGAAAGTTCTATTTTTAATTTAAAGATCTATGGGAATAAAATCGAAAACCAAAAAGAAATAAAGTTCCTAGGTATTAAATTCGATTCTAAACTAACCTTTCCTTCAATGATAGAAGAAATTA
>PJRA01000297.1:348597-371944 GCA_016987375.1 Brachionus koreanus
TTTTTTAATTTTACTTAATTATTATTCATTTTTTTTTCTATGTGTTTTTTTGCGATATCGAAAAGTGTGCTGAATTTTTTTGTAATATATCTGGTATATATAATATTTATAATATTAACTGTTTAATAGAGAAAAATAAAATTTTTATTTCAAATACATAATTTTTTACTTTTTTTCTAATTTCTGATATTTTTTGTTTGAATCTTGGATGATTTGATTGATACGTCTTTTAGCCAAACTACGATCAAAGGTTGGATCTTTTCCTTTGACTACATCTTTAAAAAAAACTTAGAATTAATGAATCAAATTTAAAAAAAATTCTGAATGCAACGTTGATTTGATCGGAAAAATTATTCATTAGTTCGGTCATGGCACGACTGACGTTAATATTTATATTAAAATAAATGGCACCGCTGTTTATAGGACTTAGTGTGTGAATTACTTTATATGCATGTATGATTTTTTTAAATTTATAATAAAAAGAAAAAAAAACGGTAGGAACCGTTTATGCCTTGGCTTATAATAAAGCTACTTATGCCGATGCTTGTTCTGAAAATTTTGATTTTGTTTTATTTATGAAATCTTATTTGAAATTTTTTTCTTGAGCCAACATTTACACTTTTGTTTGAAAGTTGACAAGACAATGAACTTTAGATGAGGGGACGCTTATTTGTCCCATTGAAGCGCATGGAATATGCTCTTGTTGGTCTTTTTTTTGAATGACATAGCTTGTTAGACATTTATTGACCTTTTTTTTATCAAAAACATTCTTTCTTGTACCTGTTTCCTCTTTATCTTTTAGTTTTGTCCAAATCAGAATCATCAAAACCACTACCATTTTTAAAAACTGACTAAAAGCCTACCTGACCGATCAGATTATTCACATCATTCTATTCATCATCTCAAGAATCTTAACACTCTCTAGCAATTTTTCGCATTTCATCTTCACTTTCATTTTGATCATCGATGTCATTATGGTTAGATGTTGAGTCAATAACATTAAAATCCCCGAATTTTTTTTCAATTGTTTCTTGACAATTTGCTAAAGACTTATTAATAATACTTTCTTTATAGGTCATAATTTATACAATTTATTTTTAATATTTTTCATTCATTCACTTTCTTAGCTGCACAGCCCAATTAAAGTATTTAAGCTCAAGAACAACTTTTAACTATTCATTTTTTACCAAATTCTAATTTGCTTTATGAAGTCTATTTAAAAATAATAATTATTTTTTAGCCTAATGATTGTCGCGGGAACTGAAGGAAAAATCATTAAATATAAATCAAGGATTTTAATTTATTTTTCTATTTTTTCAATCATTTATTTAGTTCATCAAAATTTCAATTCATTATTTAATAAAAATTTTTATTTTTTAAACTAGATACGATCAAAAAATATATAAATTGAATTTAAAAAAAAATTTAAAAGAAACTTGAATTTATTTTCGGTTTTTTTTGAAAATAAAATAATTATTAAATCCCTAAAAATGACAAACAATATTTGAAAAAGTTAAAATTTTTACAAAAAAACTAATGTGAAGTTCTATAGAAATAAAACTTATTAAAAAAATTATATTTTATGAAAAGTAAAACACATTTTAATTTAATAAAACATATTAAAACATAAATAAAACTTATATTCTTATTTTTTAGTAAGTGTTAGATGATTGATGAGACATTTTTCAAAACAAACAAAATAAAAAATTGAGAAGCGTAAAACCTTTTCAAAGCTAAATAGATTTAATTTTATGATATTGAAACATATTTATCTTTAGAAAACAAAAACATAGGTTATTGGTAATGGATAATGGTCATGATAAATTCCAAATAAGATTTTATCGTAGAGAAACTAAAAGAAAAGGAGAAGAAAAAAATTTTCTCATTCATTTTTTTATTTAATTATACCATTTTTAATAAAATATTTAATTAGTAATCTTTAATACATCATTTCAAGTCTAAAAAGGAAAAATAAAACTTTTAAAAATTATTTTTAAATAAGCTTTATTTATGTTCTGATATGTTTTGTTGACCCAACTTATTATATTTTGATTTTCATAAAACATAATATCTTTTATATGTTTTATAATTTTTAGTTCTATAGAACTCCACATTAGCTTTCAAAAAAGTGTACAAAGTTTATAAGCCTTTTATCAAGTTACTTGAAATTTTGAGTTTAATCAATCAAAAAAGTCCAGAATAAGACCAGTTTTTTCAAAAAATTATTTTATATTTAAATACTTAATTGACAATATGAGTTTAATTTAAAAAATTAATATCCATAATTAAATGACCCACTTTGAGTTAAATTCTCGAACAACCTTTTAAAAAAAAAACATCAATATTTAATTTATTTGCTTTCAAATTTGAATTTTTTAAAGTAAGGAAAAAAGTTCTTTGAAAAAGTCATTTAAGTCGAGACTTGGAATTTTTAATTTTAAAAGTTATGACATGTTGGAAAAAATTTATAAAATACAAGTCACAACTTGCAGATAACTTGAAATGACTTGTTTCAAAGTCTTTAAAAATTTTTATTATGTAAGTATGTATCTTGGCAAAAACTTGATTGACCGAATTTTTTGAGCTTTGCTTTGACCCCCGTCATAAGGGATTTCACAAAATTTAAGTCAAATTCCTTCAACTTTAATTTAATGCGGTTAATCAGCTGTTGCTCTGTTCAGGCTTGCCAACTTCCCTCGTATACTTTTTCACTCAAACAACATTTTTTTCTTAGACCCGTTCTCTTTTTGTCCTTGATCGGATCTCCAATTTGAATATGGTTGATCATATTATATATAGTGCTTCGAGCGATTCCTTGCTTAGTAAAGTGCGCCACAATGTTGGATTTTGCCATTTGTGAAATCATATTTTTGACTGTTTTTTCGAAAAGCCTCTCGTTCAGACACAGAAAGTCCCATTTTAAAAATTTTTTTTGCAATATTATAGCTAATTTTTAGTAGTTTATAAATAAATATATATATGATCCAAAATAGTTGGCGTTTTATTTTCAAAAATATTTTTTTAGAAATTCTGAGCATCAGAAAAATAAACAAAAAAAAATTTTTATTTTGATGAGCAATATCTTTTAATTGAAAAATTAAATAAAAAACTAAATGTCTCAATTTATTAGTGCATATTAAATTTTGCACTACTAAATTTGTTACATATGAATTAAATTATTATTTTAAAATATTATTTTAAAGGAAAAAAAAAGCTCCATCATTAAAACTTTATTACAGCTTTTATTCAAAAGTGTGTTCATTTTATTTTTAAGTTAAATATAAAAAATAATTAGATTTAGTAAATTTTCACTCTGCCATCTTTTTGAATAAAAAAATAATTATTTCAAAAATCAGTTACTCTATGATAAAACTTTTTTATTGTCAACTATATAAAGAGAAATCGTTTAGAATAAAAGTGCCCAGATGAACTTCGGTGGTCCGGTGTGCAGGCTTCAAACCTGTAGCTGTCTAACGACAGAGTGGTTCAATTCCACCTTCTGGGCGCCATTATTTTTAATCCTAAAGATTATCTTAAAAAGAATTTTCTAATTCATTTTTTTTATTTTTAATCGGAAACAAAAATGGTCCCTTGAATATTTTTTGCGGAAATAAAATGATTTATTTGAAAAGAAATTTCTAGAAAAAAAATTTTTTTTACAGCATTTAATTTTGTCTTTCTGACTAAACAAAAATTTTCAAAGATTTAGAGCTTAACTAACCTGTGGCCATTTAAACTCTCTGTTCTGTCTCATCAAATTTCTAGTGACACTCATATGCTTTTGTTATGAGACAAATATAATTTGACACGACATAAAAAAACTAAGCTCTTGGGATCTTTAAATGGCTAAATTTTAAGCATTTGATCTTCAAGTTGATGAATCGAAAATAAATAAACATAAATTCTGCTGCAAATTCTATTCAATACATAATTTCAAATGCGTCCCGTTTAAATCTTGCCTCTCTCTCTTTCTCTTTCATCTCTCTTGCAATAATCTTTTTTCTATATATGCAAATTACAAATATAATTATAGATTCACTTCAGCATTTAGTTTTTTACTTTCATAAACCAAAATTCAATAAAAAAAAAAAAGAAAAATGAAATTGATTTATGTTGTGTTTTTACTTATTCCTTTTATTAGAACCCAAGGTAAATTTTTTTGTCTAGCACCCATTTGCCAAAGAGTAAAACTTTTATTAATAGAAATATGTGAACCGGGCTTAAAAGTTGATCAGTATCCCAAAAGCTTGATTAGCTCAAACACAAAAATTCTCTCTGGTATTAGAGCAACCAAAAATGCTTTGAACACGAGCTCGCTTGAGGAATGTGTAAAATCCTGTTGCCAGGATCCAGTTTGCAATTTTGCCTTCTTGCAAAATTCGGCTATTTGTTTTCTAGTAAGCTGCAATGGAGGAAAAAATTCATGCCAAATTGGAGTCAACCCTAAAAAGTCTTCCAGCGATCCGGTTGATTATTTGGTCTTTGTTAAACCGAATTTAAGTCAAGAAAATGGGTTAATTGAAAGCTTGATCAATCAAGAAAAAGAAGATTTGGAGTCTTATTTGTCAAATAGACAGAGTGAAGATGAATGTTCACCCGAAGTGAACTCATGTAACCAGTATGAAATATGCCGATTGGGCAATATGAATGTGTATGAGTGTGTTTGTCCAAATGAGTTTGGCTTTCATCGAATAGACGGAAAATGCCGCGAGTTTTTGCCGAATACCAAAGGCTGTGAGATGTACATTGATAGATGTCCCCAGAACGAAGAGTGCTTAATTAAAAATGGATATAGAAAGCAAGGTACTTGTCAATGTATGATTGGTTTTAGACGTAATTTGAAGACGCTGAGATGTGAACCAGAGTTGGAGACTGAAATGATTAAAAACAGGAGACGTCGACCACCAGTTGAAGATGAGGACTCAGTAGAAAATGATGAAACATTTTGGGGAAGCATTTTGAAGCAGCTTGGACTAAGAAGCAAAAAATTGGATAAAATAGATTCAACTTTTACCAGCACTAAAGCTACCGATCCACCCAAGATTTTCACTAATAATCTAAAGGCTAATGCAGGACCAAATATTGATGTCTACTATCCTTCACGTTTGTGTATTCTAAACGGAAGCTTGACAAATTTTATGCAAGATAAGCAAATTACTAGATGGGAATGGGTTAAGGATTTGTCTAGTCCAGCTTTTGGTGTAAGTATACCGTTTTCTTTTTGAATTTAGAAAATTTTTCAATTTTTCTCACAACATACTTTATTTATCTAAGAAAATTAGTTTTTTTTTAAAGTTTTTATTTTAATATTAAAATTTTTTTCAAGAATATTTTAAAAAAAAAAGACTTTTGTTTGTTTGTTTTTATCAATTAAATTAATCAGCATACAAATGAGATGAGAATAGTTTTTTACTAATTGAAAACTTCTTTTTAAAAATCTTATTCACTTAAATAATTGAAAAATGTTGTCTCTTTTTCTTATTTTTAAGAAAAAATTATTTTTGAAGATAATCTTAATTCACAAATGGATAATAATTATTATAGTAGCAAATTTAATTATTTTAGTAGCAATAAAAAAAAATTTTAAAAACTATAGCAAAAAATAACAAAAATATATCTTTCTAGTTGAATAAAAATTAATAAAGAATAAACAATCAGTTAAATTTATTTATTTAATTCTTTGAATCAGCTTTACGTGTACGTCCTCTGTCTCTTTTTTTAATTAATTGAGTTGAGTTTACATTTACTGCTTGTAAAACTAACTAGTAATTCGATTCTGACTGAATTTTTTGAGTTTCAAGTCTAATCGGGATATCAGTTTGGTTTGATGAAGTTAGCATTGAAAAAAGTTCTTGAAAGATAGGATCCATTGAATTTATTTCGAGTGCTGGTAACTCTTTCTTTCTGAGACCTTTCGAAGCATTTTTTCAATACGTAAATCTTAAGTTGGAAATGATAAAATGATATTGCAACCGATACCAATTACATGTTAACAAACAAAATATTTCTTCCAACGCATACATGGACATTTATGGCAATGTGAAATCTTAGTACAAAAATTACAGTACAAAAAGAAAAAACTATATAATTATTTTTCTTGTTATGCAAAAATGGCCCTGTAAACAGTACAATGTTGTACAAGTGTGTACAAACGAATTCTAAATTTTGCAAATACTTTTTATTTCTCTGTAAAATGCACATCATTAAAAAAACATTAGAAAAAAAATTTGCACTAAATTGCACAGTTTTTACAGAGCTTAGAATTCGTTTGTACACACTTGTACAACATTTTACTGTTTACAGGGCCATTTTTGCATAACAAGAAAAATAATTATATAGTTTTTTCTTTTTGTACTGTAATTTTTGTACTAAGATTTCACATTGCCACATTTATTCATCTGTCAACAGAGTTTGTTTATTTTATTTATTTTATGAGAGTCATTCCATTTTAAAAACTCATCAAATGTATCTCAATTAATATCTGTCAAATTTTTCACAAATATATTACAGCAAAAAAATAATTTATTACTAATATATTTAGATATATTTATAAAATACGAAGAATTTGCCAAGATGAGTATTTTTATCTTGTCTTGCTTTATAAAATAAAAAAGTTTTGAAAATAAAGAACCATATAATCAAATCATTTTTTGAATTTTGATCATTTAAAAATACAATTTTTTAATAGACAGTTAGATTTATGAATAGAAAATGATCCGTAAAAAAAATTTCTTTGAACTAAAAAACTGATCTTTTGATTAGGCGTTATAAGTATGTAGTTGGAATACTTTTTCATTTATAATTTTTTTAAAATATTAAATAAGATTTTTTCTTTTTAAATTAAGCATCCCAATACATTCCACGAGTTAAATTTTGATGGTGATTAATATTTAATGTTAGATGTAATTAAAATCTGTTTTACTATAAGAAAACAACTTTCCAAGTTGAGGGGAGAATTAGTTACTATTAATAAAATAAAATTAACTTCTTTTACAAATAATAAAACTGCTAAAAAACAACCTGTTACATTCTATTTCATTTTTTAATATTTTTATATTTTTTTCCTTTTTTAAATTATATTTACTAAATTTTTTCTTATTTTATTTTATTCTGATTACAAATTTTTATTTATTTTTTAATCTGGAGAAGCATTAGCTTGGTAAGGAAAAAAAAAATTTTCAATTTTACAAAAAAAATACAAAAAAGCATTCTTGCTACTAAAAGAAATAAATTTGCTACTAGAGAAAATAGAAGCCATTCAAACTGTTTCATCAATAGGTTTAATAAGCTCGTTGTTTCAAATGAGTTTACTCTCAAAGGAAATATTAATTTATAAAATAATTATAAAAAACTCTTTGAATTTTTTATCAAAGTTTTATCATTTTTTTCCTTATACGCTCCTTGTGGAGCATAGAGTAATTACTTTTGATTTCCACTCAAGTCGGTTATTTGCCTTAGCTCTTAATTCATCCCATGTCATTCCCATTTAAAATTAAATTATTTTTATTTTAATTTTTTATTAAAAGAACAAAAAGAAAATTAATTTTTGAATTTTTAAAAAAAAAGAGATTTTTGGGTACAAACGAAGCTCCAATTGTTGTATATGAAAATATGGTCGAGGGTGAGTACAAATTCGTGCTCAAAGTGTGGTCCAGTGAAGGTGAATTTAGTCAAGATTTTGTTCATGTTTTCGTACATGGATCAACTGACGAGAACATACCAGCTAAATCTTCTAATTCGGCACTAATGAATCAAAACATGATCGAAATTGAGCTAGATATTGAGCCAAGTCTTCTATCTGAAAGCCTAAAAATTGAATTTTTGAACAAATTACAAAATTTTTTGCTCCAAAACAAGGAATTTGAGCTAAATGATCCAAAATTAGTTTTGATAAGCTCACGTGTGTCATTTGTAAAACAAAAAAGTAGTGTGATCTTAGAACTTTTGGTTACTGATTTGGTAAACACAAGTGTACCAAGAGGAATTAGCGATGATTTGGTATTGGGCGATAAAAATCGCTACATATGCCCAAGTGCTCCGATTGTGCTTCAATTGCGTAAAAAGCAGAAAAGTTTCAAAAACTTGTTAAATTCAATTCAAACTATAATCGAACGTATTCAAACAAACGGAATTCACAATCAAACTTTGCTTGGCACAATTAAACAATTCGAATCAAAGAGAAACCAAGTGTTGGACTTTTTAAATGTCAAAATTTTAAGCATTAGACAAATGACTTGTTTTGATGACAGGCTTTTTGATCAAAATTTGAACAATACTTATTCTTGTTCAGGCCATGGAACATGTGATATGCATTCAAGAAAATGCATTTGTAATAAGTACTGGATGCCCAATTTTTCTAGATACTATTTTAACTATGAATCAGATTTAACAGATGGAAATAATTGCGGTAAAAAAATTAAAATTAAATTAAATTTTTTATTTTAAATATTTTTTTTTTTTAGAATACAACATTCTATTGACTATTTTAGTTCTTATTTTAATCGGATTGCTTGTCTATTTGACGCTCAAAGTTATATTTAAATACTTTTTTTATTACATTTGCTGTTGCTGTCTTTGCTGTCGCCGAATAAGAATAGATAAACAAAAGAGTAAGAGACTATTGGCAAATTCAAATCTTGACGAAAGCTATCTGAATGACAGCAATGATCTTGATGATTATGATAAAAACTATAAAAAGTAAATTTTCAAATTTTTATTTTAAAAAATGATTTAAATGTAAAAATAGTCATAAAAATAGAAATTCTTTCTTTAAAAAATTTGATTAACTTTAGTGATGAAACGAGTTATAAAACTAAGTGATGTTTAAAAAAAAGCTAATAAAAACTGCTTAGTGTTCCAGAATAAAATTAAAATATTGAGTGAATAAAGAATTTTTTTAAATGAGAATAATTTAAATGGCCTCATTCTATTACTGAAACGGACTTTTAATTATTTTGGACTCAATAATTAATTAATTATAGGATATATAATTACTAACCTTTTTACTAACATTTTTATAATCGCATGCGATTTGAAAAGAAGGTTTTAGTTTAATAGTCACTACAATTAAAAAATTTTTACAAAAAGTTTTAAAAATTTTCACTTATATCTATCAAATATATAGCTTTTCTTAATAATTTTATTTTAAATTTAGTATTATTATGATGTTGCTTTACCCACATGTTTTGACAA
Organism: Brachionus koreanus; assembly: GCA_016987375.1. Classification (NCBI taxonomy): domain Eukaryota; kingdom Metazoa; phylum Rotifera; class Eurotatoria; order Ploima; family Brachionidae; genus Brachionus; species Brachionus koreanus. The sequence goes on from PJRA01000297.1 coordinate 357,790, forward strand.
TTAGTCATCATTTTCAATGGTATTTTTTTTAAAGTGCTATTAGTTATTGAGCTAAAAAAAAATAAAATTTAAAATTTAAATAGCCTTTTTTTGCTTGGGTCAAACATTCATTCTGGTAAATGTTTGCTGGTTTAAATGATGTATAATCAAAATTTTGTTTTTGCAAATACCATATAAGTCTTGAAAGCCTTATAAATACTAAAGAATTATTAGGTCTTTGAAGTGTAAATTGCAGTGTTTTTTGAAGAGACTAAATTCGAGTGATATAAGCGCTATATCAGCTAAAAAATTTTGCAGAATAAATTTTTGACCAAAACAAAAAAATTGATATTGTAAAATTCAAATACAAATGGAACAACAATTTTCCTTTTTTCGATAAATTGAAATTTACTAAATTAAAAAAAAATTTTAAAAAATACTGCAACAAAGTGAAACCTAGTTTTTTAAATCAAGAAAATTCTCACCAAAAGTTGGCTCGATTACGAGCTGGTGCAAAAAAAATCTATAAACTCTTCACTTGTTATGTATTCATGCCAAAATACAGCTCCATCATCAGCTTTATTAAAATCTTCAAAAACTAGCATATTTGAGAAAATCTTAATCAACACTCAATCAACAATTTGTTGACTTGTATTATTGATATCGAGTGTTTGCAAATCCGGTTCATTTCTATCTCGATACATTTCATTGAACAATGTGTCCAAAAGCGCTACTAGAAAATATTACTAGATGTAGAAACCTTATGCTCATTAACAACTAATTAAACTCTTCCCATTTATTGCATATCATTTAACCTTTTCTTTTTATTTTTTCATGAAAATAAGCATATTTTGCACCAAAAATTGATTAATGATTTTTTTTGATGTTAGATTACTAATTGAAAAAAAAATTCCAAAAATGATTAAATATATTTCATCCCGGTTTTGATTGTTATGAAGCAAAAAATTTCATAACCAAACATAATTTTGGGCATACTTAAATAAATGATATAATAAGAAAAAATCAAATCATTAACTTATATTTTTTATTTTTTTAGAAAACCTAAAGGATTTTTGGATCGTCTTAGAATAGTTCCAGGTTCGAGTTCTAAACGTTTGAGGCATAAGTATTCTCTGCTTCAATCAGAAGAAAATGAATCGCTAAACGATTCTGGCAAAAGTGATGGACTTTTCAAGAAAAATGACCAACTTGGTGCTCAGCTCGACTTAAATGATGATGAGGATGTTGTCTATGAAGAAGCAATGATAAACGATGCCAAGAGAAGAAAAGGAAAAAAAGATGATTCAATTAAAAAATACAATTTAATTTAAAACCAACTCATAATTTAATATCCTCTAGTCAAAGGATAGCGATTTTAAAATCGTTTTTAATCATTCATCAGCATTAAATAATTTGTACTTAAAATATTATTAGTATTTTTTTTTTTAGTTTTCGTTTATTTAATCAAACCATTTATTGTTTAACATTTGTAAGAAATAAAATTAACAATTTAATAATTGTCTTTAAATATTTTTATGTATTAAATGCTTATATAATTATTGATATTAACTATTTAAAATCAGACATAATTCGAATGCCCATGACCATATTTTTGAGTATTATTTTTTAAATTTGGTCATTCAAAGTTTTGAAAATAAAATTACATTAAAAAATAATGAGGCAAATGAAAAATCAATATTTACTAAGTGAATTTTAGATACTTTTATAAAATAAAATGGGTCTACTATAGCTGAATATTATTGATACTGTATACCGTTTAGAAATGTATGGTCTTTATTCATTTCAGCATAGAATTTTTGAAAGGATGCTAAATTTCTCTTACAAATGTATTTTTTATTACAATTCACCTATGAATTTAAAATAGAAATTAAAGAAAAATGACTCAAGAAATTTAAATTATATTTTAAGGAACAGCAATAACTTAATTGAGCCAATAGCTAAATCAAAAAGTGGAGAAAAAATTTTTGAATATTTTTACTCAAGATTGATATATTGCTTTGTGATCAAGAGATCAATATTGAAGTTTTCAACCTTTAAGCTTTCAATATTTAATAACATAAATTTAATTTATACAGATTTTGTTTCAAAATTTGAATTATTTAACTTAAATAGCTTGTTGTTAAATTTTTTCAAATAACTAATCAATAAAAATTTTCAAATTTTTATATTTTTAATATAAAAACTTTTTTAATAATAAATTAAATAAATGAAGTGTAAATCAGTGTCATGAGACATGGGCATTAGCCTGTTGATTAACCTTGAATATATTGAATATATTGATAGTATCATTTATTAAATTAATTTATATTCATTTTAATATAAAAAAATAAATATACTTTTAGTTATTACAGAGTTATTAAAAAATAAAAAAATCTAATTATTTTTTTTGATTGTAGACATATTTTCACTATTTCATCACGATTGATTTTTCCATTATTTTTTTCCACTATGCACTCCTTGTGGAGTATAGGGTCATTACTTTTGCTTTACACTCAAGTCGATTTTTGCCTTAACCCTTGATACCCATCCCATGTAATTCCCATTTCAATTAGCTCTTTGATAATTGCTTTCCGAGTCATTGCTGGTCCACTAACTTTTGCCTGCCTTGAGGTATCCATTGCAGTGTTCTTTTAATTATTAGATTTTTTTCATCCTAAGTTTATGTCCAAGCCATCGTAATCTTTTGTTCTTTGGAATAGTTTGTTTTGTTACTTATCAGGCCGGTGTATTTTTAGAATTCTTCTTAAGCTACAAGTGTGGAATGTATTAATACTTTTTCTGACAGCTTCTGATATCCCCCAGCATTAGTGTTGCTTTTACTATACTATTGTACAGCGTTAGCTTTGTTTTATTGCTGTAGCTGGTAGATTTCCATACTGGTTTAATTCTTGCAAAAGCAATATTCTGAAACTAGACTAAATTTGGAACAACTTGTAGATTTTAGTTTCTTGATTTTTACTTTTAGTTTGGATAAATAGTGTGGACGTTTTGCATATCTTGAACCTTAGCTCTTAAAAAGTTTCCATCAAATATTACTGTTGAAAAAATAAACGCATCGTCTTTGACAGCTTGACAGTCAACAAACAAGTCAAATTCCTCAGTAAAGGGTTAAAATAAAAGAATCATATTCACTGAAAATAAACAATGAAATTCCTTGCATTTATTATTTAATAAAAATTGAGTCGAGAAAAATAAGAAAAAAAATATCATCCTTATTTTTTATGAAGACAAAATCACCAACACATCAACCAAGATTTTATTGAATACAACATATCTACAATCGGTTTGACAAACTGCAGCAATACATTGAAACTAATACTTGGATAAAAAAAAAAATCAAAAAATATTGCCTCATGATGATAAAAGGGAGATGTAAGCACCATTCCGAACTACCCGGAATGGTAGTATTCCAAACTAATTAAATAAAATAAAATTTACATGGATTAAACTTTTTGAAAATTTGGAAAAATTTAGAGCTTTTAAGATTTACTCAAAAAATTTGAAAAATTAACAAAAAAATATCGTCTACTATAATTAAAAATCAATATCAATATCTTGTATTTTTTTCTAAATGTTTTTGGAAATTTTTTAATTTGATTTATCTAATGCTTGAGAATTTTGTTTCATGTTTTTTGGTAATTTTATCTGTAAAATTAATATTAAATTTAAATTATTTCAAAAAATAATAATTTCAAGGCTTATCCTTCTTGCACTCCTTAGTCTATAGGCTTAAATCTAAAACTTCAAAACAAATTGTTTGTTTATCAATTAAATTATTTAATAAAAGAGCCTGATGAATTATTTTGAAACCTCATAATTAAATAATTTCTAAACAACAAGATCAGAAACAAGCAAATTTCTAAGGTATTAGTTGAGCTTTTTTTAATGCAATTTTTAATGCATAGATAATATATTTTGTCTCAAGGTTAATGATAATCCGAGTTAATTTTTAAGAATTTTGTCAATGATATCACTATATTCATTTTTTTAAGGCTTGAAATTAAATTAATTTTTCAAATTTAGACATTTAAATTAAACTAAAAGAAAATATTTTATTTCTTAAGGTAAGTGAAATACTTAAGTAAAAATCAACCACCTACAAGCATTTTTTTTTATAAAAAACAAAAAATTTCATTTTAAAATTTATTTTCAAAAAAACATTTTGCTGCCATAGGCTCTGAATTTCTTTTAAAATAATTGAATAATAATTTTTTTCTAATTTGTTATTATTTTAAGAAAAAATTTAAAATTTTGCTCAAAAAATTTTTTTTGTTTAATAAAAAAAAATGATGATTAAAAATTTTTTCGGATTCGGTTTGGCACATTTTATTTTAGATTTTTTTAAATTTAGATTTTAAGCTTATCTAAATGTATTTTTTTTTCGTAAAAAAAAATCGTTTTATAGCAGCTTATTTGATAATTGTAATTGTTTTTGATTTTTTTCTAAAATCTTATTGACATAGACTAATCTTTAGCCAAAAGTCTTAATCTTTTTAATTAAATATTGTTTTAAAATTTGCATTACAAATAGATATTATTTTTAGGCTTTTAAATAGATTTATCAGAATTTTGGAAAAAAATTTTTTTGTTGAAAATCATTGTCAAAAAGATGATTAAAATTTTTGAAAATAATTTTATTTATTGAACTTTCAAAAAATACGATTTTTATTTTTCAATTAATTTCATGAATAATTTTGAAATTTAATTAAGCATCAAGTTCAAGTTTAATTTTGTCAAATTAAAACAAATTAACTAGATTAAATATCGATTTATTTAAAATTTTGTTAAAAGAAAAGAAATTTTAGTCTTTGTTAATGACCCAAAAATAATGATTAATAGATTGTTAGATTTTTTTGAACGAAGCATATATCTAATAAGCCGTGACCATACAGTAAACTATTGAAAAATATATTTTGATTTAATCTTAGCTTATATGTGGGCTAAAATTATCGAGCTTTACTCTAAGAAAAATCACGAAAAATAACACCTAAAGAAATTTTTTCTTTAGTATAAAAGACTATAAAAGTTTGGTTGTGTTTATCGGCTAAAAATGCTTTGCGATTCAAATTCACAATTGAAAGCTGAGTTTAGAAAGAAATTAAACAAGTATCTGGCTTCTAAGGCTAGCAACGAAGAGACATCTAAAAAGGAGAATTTATTGCAGAAATTTTCAGACAAGCGGATTATAGACTTGCTGTGCGAAAGCAAGAAAAAAGTAGAGCCCGTTTCGGACAAGAAATATCAAGAACAAGGCATTCTAAAACCGGTGGCCCTTCGGCCCAAAAGAGCAGCCTTGGAGCAAAGCAGCTACAGACTTTCGACTTGTCTAAATTCTGATTCTTCAATCGGTAAGAGGGATAGCATGTTCATGGATCATCGAGCAAGCTTGAGAGAGCGTAGAAATACCAAGAGCAGGTCAATATGTGTTGATAATGGATGGCCGACAGATCAAGAAAGACCGTGTTTGAATCTAATGAAAAATTTTGTAAAACAAAGCGACGACGATCTATTAAATAAAATTAACCGATATACACATTCAAGTGATAGTTTTTATGATCAAAATTGTTTTGACGATAAATTTATTCAGCAATTTAAAATCGATCTAAATCAAATTGAAAATGACATTAATTAAATTTTATTTTAATATTTTATAAATAAATAATTTTATTTTTAATTTTTATCTGAAAAATCTATGAAATCAGTTTTAATAGTGACTTAATATGATCATGATATTTTTCTTTAAATTATTATTTAGTGTGCGTTAGTAATACGCTGATAAAAAATCTTACAAATATCTCTCAAATAGATTTATAAATAAGAGAAAAGGTATCTTATAAAAATATACAGTTTTAAAATTAAGAAGAATATACCTTTATTAAGAATAATAATAACATTAGTTTGTATATGTGTTGACAAAAAAAAACTATTTTCTGAAAGTCGCATGTGTATTAGCTAAAAAAACTTTGAAGGTAACTGCTAATTAATCTAACTAATAAATAATTTAATTAAAAAATTCTAAATAATAAAAATAACTACTGAATTAGCCCTAATCGAAAGCAATTCAGCGAAGCATCCATTAGCTCAATTTATTTTTGCGCAGGGCCAAGCTGATGTTAGCTGTTGGTTGGATGTGAACATAAGCTGAAAAAAATGGTATAAAATATATTTTTAGTATGATTTTTTTTTTTGTTTGAAATAAATTTAAAATAAAACTATTACAATTACACATTTTTTTTGTTTTTTTTTTCATTATCTTTTAGATCTCAATATATTTTTAAATTATTTTAGAGAAAACGGTTTTAACCGAGTAAGAATTGTGGTTGACTTGATGAAGTTAGCTCTATGTAAAATTTGATAGTATATCATCCATTGTAAAATATTTTAAATTTGAAAAGGTTAATTTTAAAAGAATCAGGAAATTCTTCCTTTTTTGGAAAGATTAAAATGAAAAAACCCTTCGAAATTTAATTAAAAGGATTTCTGATTTTTTAATAATTTTGACGCAATAAAAAAAAATTTAACTAATGCGAGTAACGAAGCGTTAATTTTATATTTATGAATTATATTTGAGATTTAGACATTAATACTGAATTTCAAGATTCTAATAAAAATAAAATGAATTAGATTTAAAAATATAATTTTAGTACCAAATAAAAAACCTCAGTAGCCAAAGGTTTTATTTATAAAAATTCAAAAAAAATAAAATAATAATAATTTTAGAATATTCAACCACCTGATGGATTATCTGTTTATCTTTTCTAAAATATTGAAATATTATATTATTTTTACTTTATTATTTTAACTTATATTATTTTTTGTAACTTTTAGGAACAAATTTTTGGACTGAAATCGAACGGATTTTTTTAATAATCAATTTTATCGATTTTGATTTTGAAATAGTATAACAGATAATTGATCAATCAAAGGGTTCAACGTCTTTTTCCATATGATCATTTTCATTTTTTTCTTCTGGCCGCAAACTCCTAGGTTACTAACACAAGATTGATTATATTTTGTTTTTTTAGGCATTTTTCATGAAATTTAATTTATTCTTAGGTAAGTTTTTAGTAAAATTTAGAAAAAAATATCAATAGAATATTAATAAACAAATTTGTTAAAAATCACATGATTTGAAGAGATTTTTCAAGAAAAATAAAGCAATAAAGTAAAAAAGTAAAACAATAGATTTGTTCAGAATTTTGTCTAAATTTAAGAAAAAAAGTAGGGTCATCGGAGGTGATAAGATTTAAATCAGAAAAAACACATTTTTTCCCTTTTTTAACCAACAAAAACCGCCACTAAACCCTTTTTTTTTCTAAATTATATTAGCATGTAGAGAATTTTATGCTCTTTCAGATTATGTATACTTTTTTAGGAAATCTAAGTTTTATCTTTGAGATTTTGAGTCTTAAAGAACAAGAATTTTTTAAAGGGTTTGCTATTTTTGGAATCCTGGGTGTAAAAAATTTTTTTTAGCCCACCCCAAAAAAAATTTTTTCATGAGGTTTTCGAGTGCGTAAATTACGAATTTTGAGTCAAAAATGTGGAATTTAGATAGCACTAAATTTTGAATTTCGTTAACTTTAACCAAACAAAAGTAAAAAGATTAAAATTATTTGGTTAGTAGAACTTCTTTTATTATTTATGCATCCAAACGTGTGGAATAGCCTAAAAAACTATTATGACTCTTCACTAGCATATGTTGTAAACAAAGGAGAAATATTAGAAATTTTTAAAATTACGGTTGGAGTCAATCAAAGAGGACCACTTTCTTCTAAGCTATTCGCTATTTACTTAGAAGAGTTAGTAGAATCAATAGAAAGAGAAAACACTGGAATACATTAAGGAAGTCAACAAATCGCGATAATCCTATACGCTGATGATATCCTACTCCTGAATACAGAAAAAAGCTAAATCCAAAGAGCGATCGAAATTTTTGAAACATATGGAAAAAAGAACGAAATAAGATTCAACCCAGAAAAGACTCAACTCATTACATTTGGTAGCAAAAAAAATGAGAAAAAATGATAGATATTAAAATGAGCTCAAAAACATTAGAAAATACCCAAAAAATAAAATACCTGGGAGTGATGATCAATTCGAAAAACGATAACAGTGATCATGTAAAGCAAAGGATAAAAAATCGGAAACATTGGCATAATGAATACACCGCTAAAAACAAATATCAAAACCCGCCTTTACAAGAAATTCTGCCGACTAATACTCACCTATGGATGCAAGGCAATCAAGCTTAACCAAATTCACTTAAAAAGAATTAAAACAAAAGATGGCAACTTGGTGAAGAAAATGTTTGGACTCTGAAAGAGATCAAGAACAACTAAACTGATGGCGGCCCTTTATATGGAACCAATGGAGAGAATATTGGTAAAGAGAAAACTGTCCTTCATTATGAGATTAGAAAAGAACAAATTTACAAAAAACACTAGTGAACAATATCCTAAATGAAACAAGAGATAAAGAAAATAGAATTAGCAAAAAATTCGTGATAGATGTAATGAAAACCATCCTAGAAGAAAAAGACAATATAGAAAATATGGCAGCCAAAGCAAATGATAGGATAAAGCTTGAAAACAAGCTTAACAAAGAAGAAAGCAAAGATGGAACGATGAAGTCAATTAGTGAGAAAAACAGAAAAATCCTAGAACTACTCCTCAAATCATATTAAAATAGATTTTATTTCTACTATTTTAAATTTTTTGTTTTTCCTTTTTTTTAACATCGCCCATGAGGTGTTTTCTGAATAATAATGATAATAATAATAATAATATTTATTAATTAAAAGAAAACATCAATATTCAAAAATTTAAAAAGCTAATTAAGTGATCAAGGTTAATTATCATAACATGTCTACAAGCATTTCTAAAGTGTCTATATTTACAAAGTTCAAAACAAGTTAGACAATGATCGTTGCAAAAACATTCTCCAATTAACGAATACAATTCGAAAAAAAGTACTTGAATTTCTAAAAGAATCCTGGTGCTTAACTTTAGGTCAAGTTGCTAGTGTTGGTAGACCACGCAAGATGGCAAAAGCACTGAAGAAATAATATATATATTTTTAATACTTTTAATTAATGATTTTCTTAAATAATTGACATTATATTAATTAAAAAAATTTAAATAAAATTGATATTTATTTTTATTGATGTTTAGACTATTGCTAAATTATAAAAATACTAACAAAAAGCATTTGCTCAATTTTAAAATAAAATAAAAAAAATTAATTGCAATGACATAATTTCCTGATATCTCTAACCAAATTAAATTTTTTTGAGAGATTGTTAACACAATAAGAGTGAGCTCCATAAATGTTTATTCGACTGATTGATGCGATTGGATCAATTACATAAGTTTGGTTCTTTTCATAATAAATAGTTGCTTCATAATGACCATCTGTTGGCTTGGTTATAAAAACTAGTCGAAAAACTTTTTTGTCTAGATAATCAGTATATTTAATAGAACTAATTGTTTTAAGCTTAATTTCTGCGCAATAATCTTTAACAATCAGGAGTTCTTTGTTCATCTCGTTAATTATATCATTTGCCACTTTAATCGACAGGACGTTTTCTTTGTCTAAAAATTTCCAATCATTCAAACAAGTACAGTAATGCAATTGCATGCCAATATCTAAACATGATCTATTAACTGGAATAGTATCAAATAGACTGAAAGAACGCAGATCGGAATTCTTTTCTTCACCTAGACATGTTAGTTCTTTGATTGTACGGTGGACATCTAGTGCTGTTGTTAGTTGATTGGCATTTTTTTTTAAATTTTCAACTTTTTTTTCATTCAAAATTTTATAATCTTTCGGAAGAAAAATTGAAAAAAAAGGCAAGCGTTCTTCTAAATCACCTTGAGGATTCATTCTTTCCATGCCGTATCTAACTCCATGATCAGAAAAAAGAAACAATGCCGTGTTATCTAAATTAGCTGTCTCAAAATTATACTTTAAAAATGACTCTAAATCGTTATCAAGTAGATTGACCATTGAATTATCTCCATGACTATTTTCATCATTGTGCATTAAAGCTATAAAATTTGATTTATTTTTGTACATTTCAATGAATTCAGTTACAAGGTCAAGAGCTTTTCTTGATCGTTTTACTGAACCAATGCAAAAGTCATCTTCTGATGATTTAGAATCTTGTACGGCTAGTGTGTATGCTTTCATATAATGATGAGCTGTTTTGTTTAAAAAACCTCGATGTCTGAAAGTAAAAGTACTCATGTGTGGAATGTCTTCATAGTGAAATGAAACAAAACCTTTTTAGATAAATATGTTGTTTATTTTAATAATAATTAGTGAAAAAAAATGTTTGATTTAATATGACAATTGTTATCATTATTTTAAGTGGACTTTTTTTCCATTTTTTTGATCTAACTGACGACAAAACATTATTGGAGGTGTCTCTGAAAGTGCAAAAATATGGAAGAAGTAATTAATAAAGAGAAATCAAACAGACAATTTCGAACAAAGATGTATAAGAAAAAGAAAATTAATGATTAAGATCAGTCCAGTGAGGTGGGACTGAAAGGCTGGTGAATGATAATTAAAAATTGCTCGGGATCCTCCTCTAAATAATATAATAGTTCAAAAACATCTCATGGTTGATGTATTAAATACAAAAAAAATAAAAATAAGAATAAAAACAACATATGAAGGCCAGTTAATGTATTTATCTTTAATAAGTGTGCATTAATTATAGAAAATTAGTTTGAAATCACTAGAAAATTAATTCTTTCTATTTTTTCTTTTTTTGTTATTGCTGGACTCGACTTATGTAAGTATATTTTTTCGATATTAGTACGATTTAATTAGGAGCTCAAGCATAAATATTAATTTTTTTTTATCCTTTAGGTTTGATTTTAGGCAGTATCTTAAGGATTCAACCATTCCATCTTTCTCTAACTCTTTTTTCTCTCTATGCATTTCTTTTTATTTAATTTCACGCTGAGCTCTTCACTGTTTCTAATTTCATGTGTGAAGATCTCTTCTAGTTCATATATGATTGATTTTTTGCTAATCTCTACATTTTTTTCAGACTTTTCTCATTTACTTGACAAGTCTTTTGACTCGACTTTAAATTTTTTTTGTCAAAAAAAAGTTTTTTTTTCTTTATTAAAGTTTTATCTTGTGGAAAACTCAAAAAAAAAGTCGTTTTAAAGTTTTTAAAAAGTCAAGTCAGTGACTTGATTTGCAAAAAATTTCAAGTCAATTCAAAAGACTTTTTTTCGAAAAAAAAATTTAAAGTCAAGTTATTTAACTTGACTTTGACTTTATGACTTTTGAAGAACTCTAGTTAATGTTATTTAAAAAATCAAAGCTGTGAAACCACATGTAACATAAAGAATAGATGTTTTAATATTTTTTCGAAAATTGGTAATTTTACGTGAAACTATTGAATCTCACTAAATATTACATGATCTTTGCTGAAATTAGCAAAACTGACATAATTAGCGTAATATTAAGGTAAAAACACAAAAAGCTGACGAAATAAAAAATTGATTATTGATTATAATTTTTGTAAAAAAAGTTAAATATTTTTTGGTACAAAAAAATTTGAAAAAAAATTTTTGGGTTAAAAAATTCTGCGTTAGTTCGATATTTTCGAAATTGAGAAAATTTGAATTTAGGCAAAATTTTTAGGGTCTTATTTTTCCGATTTTTTGGAAATATTTTTAATTTGATTTTTTCACCAAAGATCAACGTGAATTTACGATAAATTCACGATTTAGTCAGTTATTTGATTTAAAAACTATTTGTGCGAGGAAAGAGATATTAAGCAAATATGAACAGGAAGAAAATCAATTGATTGAACTGTTTTAAGAAAATTCATGACGTAACTTTAGACTTTACACAGAATTTTTTTTTCCATGTATTTTTTTTTTTTAAATTTTTTTATATAAATTAGGTAAAATAAACTTAAATTTTCTTTTTTTAAAAATTAGATTTATTTCTCAAATCAATAATTATTATTCAATAAAACTTAAATTAAATAGATCTTAAATTAAATTATTTTTAAGCTTGATAACATCTAATTTGTATCGAAGGCATTGTAAATTTTGAGACAGATAAAAATTTTAAACAACTTTTTTCTAAGGATTTAAGAATCGTCCTAAAAACGAATATGAGTGATTCAGACTATTTATCAGCTGATATATTGTGCAAACTGATTATTAGACCTTTAAGAAAAAATAATTTATTTCAAATTAAAATTTTTTTTTTTTGATTTTGGTTCCAAAATTCAAATTACATGTACCAAATAGTATCTCCATTTTTACTTTTAATTTTTAAATGTTTAATTTAAGATTTAAAATACTGAGGTTGGAAGATATCTTTGAATTAATATATACTTAAAAGCCACATATCAACTTACCATTTTTACTTAGGTCTTTCCATAAAAAGGGAAAAGCTTCATCCGCATATTTTCCATTCGGATCATATTTAGAAGCACTTGGTAACTCATTGGGATATTTTCCTGTATACAAAGGTGTTAGGTTATTAAAAGAACCATCCCCTAAAATAGTATGACCACGTAGAACAGTCGAATTCATTACTTTCGTTAGATATTTGATAGTTTTTGGAAGTCTCTTAAACCATGAAACTCGGGATATAGAATCATAACTTAGTAGAAGTATGTTCAAAGGTCTACAACTTGTATTTTTTTCAATAAATCCATCTGATTTTAATTCATTCAATTTATTTATAATTTGTACATGAATATTCTTATATTTTAAGATTGAAAGGTTTTTTTTTCCTTTACATTCGACCTCAATTTGATCATCTGTTATCAAACTCCCTTCAGATAGAGTTTTGCTGACTGAATATTTAAATTTTGTATCCGATACATACAATATAGATCTATATTTGCATTTATATTGCGGGAAATTTTGTAACACTGTTTGATTAAAGAACCACATTGAGTCTTTTAAATAGCCCCATTCGTCCACTAATCTACACGGTCGTTGCTTTCTTGCAGTATTATGGCCTTTTAAAACTAATATTGGTAGTTGGCAAAATAAAAACTGGTCAGTTGATTGATTTGGCTGTATAAACTGATCCAAATAATTTGAAATTAGATCGTTGTTAAAATTTTCAGATGTATTATACTCAAATTTTGCATTTCTTCTACTTGTGCTTATGAAAAAAATTAATAGAAAAATAACTATTAGCTGTATTTTATATCTTTTTATTATTCTTATGAAATTAAGAAAAAAATTGGAAAACATTTTTGGAATAATTGAAAAAAAATAAAACTAAAATTATATCTCTCAAGTTGCCATCATTAAAAATTCCTGTATTTATCATATTTATTTATAAGATAAGAATTTTTTTCAATTTATATTTTTAAGTATTAGTTTAAAAACATCCATATCAATTTGAGCTTTGATTATTAATTTTGATAAAAAATATTTTTTTCATATCCTAAATTAGATTAATTTTAAGGTTGATAACACTTAATTTGTATCTATATAGTGAATTGGGACAGATAAAAATTTGAAATAACTTTTTTCTAAGGAATTAAGAATTTTCCTAAAAAATATCTAAGCTGATTTCAAAATTTAGTTTTTTGAAAATCTTTAAAAGCTAGAAAAATATATGCATTAAATAATTAATATTAATATATTAAATTGCAGAGCTTTTGCCCAAATTGAATATGAGTGATTCAAACTATTTATCAGCTGATATATTTTGAAAACTGATTATTAGACCTTTAAGAAAAAATAATTTATTTCAAATTAATTCTGAGAACTTGAGAGCTTCAAAGTGTGTAAAGGAGTCAGGAAAGGATGCGTTCTCTCTCCGACACTATTCCCAATAATGATTGATTATGTAATGAAGAAAACAACTGTAAATGCCACGCTTGAAGACTTAGACTTTGCGGATGATCTGGTGTTAATATCAAGTAAAGAAGAACATATGCATATGAAAACACAATATTTGGCGAACAACGCATGCAAGGAAATCAACCAGCTATAGTAAGGAAACAAAACTCAAACTGTACAAATTTGTAGTAAAAGCAACACTGATGTACGGAAGTGAATGTTGGGGAATGCGTGAATCTGATAAAAGAAGTCTGAACACCTTCCATACTGGAAGCCTACGAAGGATTCTGGGGATTCATTGGCCT
>PJRA01000297.1:373902-400827 GCA_016987375.1 Brachionus koreanus
TCTATTGAAAAATAAATTCTTTACATCAGAAAAAAAACCAGAACTTAATATCATTTTTATTTTTTGAGATATTCGCTTTTAATTTTTGTCCATTTACTTATGCATCACCCGTTTGATCAAATTAAGGATTTTTGTGAAGCCTTTTGCAGTTGAAGTTAGAAGAAGAAAAATAAATCTCTAAAAACATAAAGTAAATCTTGCTTTCAATAATTTTGCTTTAAAGAAATTATCTATTAAATTTGATTTAACCATGATAGTTTGCTATTTATTTATTTAACTCAAAGAGAATTAGGTTAAAAAATTTTTAATTTAAGATTTAAAAATGATTTTTATTATGCACAGTATGCCTTGATTTAATATAACTATAAAATAACCAAGTTAAATGATAAAAATATTAGAGCAATGTAAACAGATTATTTTAAAAAAATAAATAAATTAGTGTCGGAGAAATTTGTATGATTAGTTAGTTTTTAAAATGTCTGCTTCGAAAAAAAATTCCAAAATATGATTTGTTTGTAAGAACAATCAATTAGTTTAAAATCAGATAATTAGCATTCCTGGCATTGTTGAAAAGACCGCGAACGAGAAGCGGAAAAAGCAAACAAATTTAAATATTCAAAGCATTAAGTCTATTTGAAAAATTTTAATTAATTTTATTGCTCTAAATTGTCAACTCAAAGACAAAATTTTTCAATTCATGTAAAGCAATTAATCTAAACTATTTAAAATAAAAGAATATTATTTTTAAGCAAGAATTTTGGTTTCAAATATAAAATTTTTATAAATAAATTTTCTTTCAATCAAACAGAACAAAATAGATCAAAAGCGAAGCTAGAGCCTTTCAGTTATTTATCATCTTGCCTATGGGCTTAAATGATAGTTTCGATTTAAATCGATTGTCTTAGTTAGATATATGTCTACAAATATAAAACCCGGCTATTTATTAGCTATATTGTTTTTCAGCGCAAAAATGCATTTAGCTTCTTGCCAACTCAAGCATAGTCTCCTCACTAGCAAAGCATTGACTAAACTACAATTATTTTAGCATTTTTTTAATCAAATATTAATTCTATTCAACTTGTTTTCTTGTGTTTCGAATCGTAATGAATTTTTCAATGTGCATCTCTTAACTTCACTTGCATCGCTTTAATTACCTTAATTGTCTACACATTCATGTTCTTTAAATTTTTGAATATTTTCTTTTTTTGTTACGCACTATTCGTCAATAATTTTAATTAAAAATAGTAAATCTTTGCTAAGAAAGATTTAAAATATGATTATTGTCAAATTTACAATAAATCTAATCAAATTAGCTCCCACTCGGAAAATTCGCTTTTTTTTTGTTTTTTGATAAATGTTAATTAAGCCCATGGTAATAAACTAATTTACAGATTAGAATGAATTTATTTTGTTAAAATGAGTATTTAAAATAAATTATTTAAAAGATTTGTAATTTTTTTGGACTAAATTGAAAAAATTTATTTTTAACTGAAAAAAAAGAGAAAATTTTAGTTGAATGAAAAATTTTTTTTTTAAAAGAATTAAATTAGTAGCTTCGTTTGCTGAAGCGATTTCAAATACAAGTCCGATTAATGCATCTTGATAGTTAGTAGTTTAAATTTAAATTGTTTTTCTTTTTAGAAAATATTTAAAATCCATGCGTTTATTTTTACCATTAGTTTTTTAAATGAATTACTTAATAAAAAGCATATTAAAATGGCTTTTATTGATCAAGTATTATTGAGTTAAAAATTTTCTAGTCATTTATTTTTAAGTCAAAGTTTAATTTATTGATATCTCGAATTAACTTGCAATGGACATTGGAAGTCTAAATTCAAAAGTATTGCTTTTAAATTTAAATTTCTTATATATTGATTAAATTTTTGTTAATGAAAACAGAAAGGTTCTTCAAAATTAAAAATATTTATCGGTTATTTTTATTTTTCACTGGGATAATATTAATTTAAAAAAAAAAAAAAACGAAAATTTTCGGATTTTTTTCTGAGTTAATTTTTAAATTATATTAAGATTTAAAAATTTTTTTTCTAAAACTTCATTAAATAGTAAAATTTGTTTTTGTTTCTAAGTAAAATTACAACTAGGATTTATTCATCAATGATTTTAGTGAATCAAGTTCTTTCTTTTAAGCCAAAATAAATCAGCCTCTGCTTTTTTTCAAAAAGCCATTGGATTGCTTTTTGAAAACATTCTAGAATTAAGATTGTTTTTTTTTTTACAAAATTCAAACAATGCTTTTTTAATTTAATTTAATTTTATATTTATTTTAACAAGTTGATTGTCATTTCAAATTATATAAGAAATATTTATAAATTTAACACTCAAAAGAATATAAAATTCCTAAAAACAAAGCAACTCCTAAAAAATGGTTAACTTATAAAAAAATCTTTCAATAAACTATTAGATTTATTTATATTGGATCAAAACTCTCTTTAATATAAGTAAATTTTTTTTTAATTTTCAAGCGGCTCATAAACTTTCATAATTAAGATGCCTTAAATAGAATTGATTTTACCGTAAAAAAATTTGACTATTTTGACTAAAAATTTCCTAATTTATTTTGAACAAACACTGTCAAAAATATTGAATTTTACGTCAGTCATTTGACTGTTTTACAAATTACTACTATGTTTTTCTTCATTAGATTTTTATTTTGTTTTTATCTTGAATAAAATATTCTAATTAATACTAGGAATAAAAAGAGATAAATAATGAGAAAGTTAACTTGATGTAAAATTAAAAATGGTTTAAAGTTTATTGGCACAAAATTATTAATTTTGATATTTTAGACCCTAAGGAAAAAGTGTACATCGCTTGGATTCAAAAATTAAATTTTTTTTTAGGAACAGCTTTCTCTTTTGATCTTCAGCGCAAAAGCTTTGTAAATAAAAATTTTAAAATAGTTTAGTATACCAATTGTTTATGTGTGGAAATTTAAAGAATCACAAAAAAATGAATCATTTTTTTATTGAGGGAGCAAACACATATTTAAATTTATTTATAATTTTTTCTGTAAAGCAAGTTTCTTTGGAAATTTTGGAAATTCGAATTCGAAAATTTCTATCAAGTTAAGAAATTGAATCGTTAACAAGCAAAGTTTTACATAAGAAAGGTATTTTTTAGATAGAAAAAAATAAATGGGTAAAATATGAATAAAAATTTAAAATATATTAATGTACCCTATCAATAATTGTAAAAACATTTGTTAATTTTCTATCTCGTGGCTTTATTTCAATGATAAAATCACTTAATACTGGAATAAGTTTTCTTTCATGGATTCAATAAAAACTTTAAATCCAAATTTTAAACTTTTCGTTTCAAAATTACATTCAAGAATGTTCAATTGTTTAAGGAAAAATGAAAGGAAAATTTTTTTAAAAAAAGATCCAATTTATTATATTGCTTGTTTAATTACTTTTCAAGTGTATCTAAGAACATAGGATTGAAAATATAAAAATCACTGAAAATTTATATTTTATTATTTATTAGATTAATAAATTTGGGAATTTCCCGGGACTTGCCCGAGCGGCAAAAGCCTTCTTTTCAGCCCCCTTGCTAATGTTTGTTATTTAGTATATAAACAAAATTTAAGTTAGAGTAATTTAGAAGTGTTTGAAAATTTAAGATTAAAGATTAAATTTTACTAATTATACAATTTACCCTTTTGTTACATAAAAACATACAAATTTTTAATTTACATTTTAAAAAAATTTTGTTTATTTCGCTATGGATTGATTGTCTAATCTTTATGATGCTGTCAAATGGTGTTTGGAATTTTTGATTTGTACTCAGTTGGTTAGATTTTTCGTATTCTCTAAATGCTATTCTAAAATCTAGTAATTCGTCAGTGCAGTTCTAAGTTTTTTTCAACTCAATTCATAATTTGATAGTTTCAACCCGAAGCATTTTTTAATAACAATTAACTAAACAAATTACAGACACATATATATTAGGATTGGGTAAACGATTTGTATTGTTTGTATAATTATTTGAATACGACGAATAAATGAAATCTAGTATTACATTTTTATAGTATAATAAAATAATTTATTAAAAAAATCAATAAGAAATCAAAATAAATATTAAATTGAAAAATTAGAAATGATTAAGTAGACAATGATCATTTTAATAACGATGATAGTTTAAAGTAATTTAATGTATCTGAATTTAAATATTTCATATTTCTTCAAATTATTACAATAGAAAGTGATTTAAAATCAAGAAAAGCCTGTTATAATAATTAGACTTAGTAATGTAAATAATTGATGACAATTGTTACATCATTGTTTACATTACTATGTCTGTGAATTACTTTATATGTATATAAATATTTTTAATTAAATTAAATGATTAAATGGATAAGAAAAAAAAAAGAAAGGTCTTAAGTCGAATCTATTATTTGTGTTGTTTTACATCTTCTAATGTGAATTTTAATTCCTATTTTTGCCTCCAGCATCCTGTTGCATATTAGGCATTAATAGTCTAGTTGTGTCAACTTTGTTAGTTATTTGCAAACTCTTTTCAAAATGTGTTTGCACAGCTTTACAAAAATCCATTGTAAATTTTCTCAAAAATATTTAAATTAGTGTCAATTTTCAAAAATAAAATTTTTTTTGTTGAAAAATTTTTTCTTTTAAAGTCTTTTTTCAGGTGAATTTTTTATTCACAAATATATTTATAAAGTAATTTTTTTTTTAACAATGGCTGTACTGGAGAAAATATCTTAATATAATCAAAATCTCTGAATCGTTGAAAAATTAATTATTAGGAAAATAACAAAAATTAAAATAAATTTTTATTTCGAAAATAGTATTTAAATTTCAGAAAGATACCTATTTACAGTATGACTTACAAAGTGTACAAAAGATGCTTTTGAAATTCATCAATTGTTAATAGTTAACATCAAAGTAGATATAAATACATTTTTTACTTTTTATTTAAAAAAAAGTAAAAAATGTATATTAACATTTACATTATAAAATATTATTTTATTTAATTTAATTTTTATTTTAATATTTAATGCTAAGAAAAATAAAAAATATATTTTTTGTTCCTAAAAATTTTGAATATAAGCATCTTCCTTTTGATTAATTGATTGTTTTTTAGACAGATTAATTAGCAGAAAGTCTTTTAGAGCAAAAAAATAATTGATTATTAATAGTATGAGGCCAACTGTTATTAGATGGGTCGTATCTTGTCTCAAATTAGAACCAAGTTTCTTAAAAAAGTCACTTCTAATATAAAATGGAAAACTTATTCATTTATAATTATTTTTTAATATTAACTAAGATTTTTTGTTTTGAAATGAAGCATCCTAATAAAAATTTCTCATATTTAATTTTAATGGTTTATCTTTTGATATTCGATGTTAAATTAAAATCTGTTTTACCATAAAAAAAACAACTTTTCAAGTTGTTATATTTAAATAAAAACCATACTGATAAAATTTTCATGTAGTTGATTTTTTAGACCGTGATGAAATGATTGCACCAAAATCTTGTACAAACTCAGTACCGACTAATCCGCCCATTCGCACTTACACAACCACCCCAGCCGTCAACTCTGACAACAAATATTTTAGCCAATACACTCAAAACGGTTCATATTACAGCTCAAGTGGCACAGACTTAAGACCCGAAATCAATTACTCCCAATATCTTTACTCTGAGCCCGAATCTATTGCGAAAACAAACTCAAAAAAACAGAACCGCTTGAGTCTATTAGATGATGATGACTTGATAGAAAAAACAGCTCAGCTTATTAACAAACAGTATCGCATGAAACTTGCCCAAAAATATGACCAAGAAACTTTTCAAACAAGGTTTCCTAGTCAAGCTGCGCCCACAGAGTACATTGACAAGCTTAAAATACTTGAACAACAAGTTGAACAGCTGCAAATTGAGCTCAGGGAAAAGCAGCGCGAACAAGAAGAATTACAGAAAAGAATCAATCAACATTTGATACAGACAAATTTTTACTCAATAAATCCGAAACTGGAACAAAACAGACAACATTTACGTCTGCAACAGGAAGAAATACGACAAAATTTGGAACAGAAAATATCTCAGTTCAATCAGTATCAAAATCAAACGTCAAGTCACCAAAGATCATTTAGTTATGACAAAAATTTTCCATTATCGGAGCGCAATGAGACTGAAAATTACGTCCCAAAACAGCGCTCTAGCAGCCATGCACCAATTCTGATAAACACAACCTATGAGCCGTCGGACTCCAGGCGAGTGTCAAGGGCTGATCAATATTATCAAGATCAACAAATATCAGCCGAGTACAAAAAGTTATTAGATCATTTGATAAGAGACGAGTCGCGCTCACACTTACAAAAAACCTTGTCAGAGGAGCCTAGAATGTACGAAAAGTCGGCCACCATGTCATCTCACCCAACTCAGACAAGCGCAAAAACCACTGAGCCTAGAAAAATTTTCTTAAACAACTTGTCCCAAAAGCCCAGCTTCACTGATTCGGGCATTTACGACCACGAGCCTGGCTTGTTGATGTCTAAGACAGAAAAAAGCCTTGAACTAAGAGTCAATGACGACCAAAATTACATGTTTGAACGCTATCTGAGAGAAATTCAGATGAAGCGTCGTCTTGAAGAGGAAAAAATGCGTGAAAAAGAACTTTACGAAAGAAAATTGATGGAAGCCCAACAAATGGAGGAGAAATTAAGATGTCAGCATGATTTCAGGGAAAAAGAGGCTTTGGAGCAAAAGTTAAGGGAGAAAGAACGCGTCGAGTTGGAGCTAAGACAGGAGCAGATGAAGGAAAAACTGCGACGAGAGCAAGAACAGCGCGAAAAAGAGGCCTTAGAGAAAAAACTAAGGGAAAAGGAGCTGATCGAGAAAAAACTCTTGGAACAGCAGGTAATGGAAAAAATGCGTTTGGAACAAGAGGCGAAGGAGCGCGAGAATTTGGAGAAAATTTTGCGCGAAGAAAAACAAAAGGCTGCTGAATTGAGAGAAAAACAAAAAAAAGAACAAGAAATGTTCGAGAGACAATTGAGAGAATTGGAAGTGATTGAGAAAGAATTGCGCGAGCAACAAATAAAAGAAATGCAAGAAAAAGAGCTTTTGGCTCAAAAGCTAAGAGAAAAAGAGCTTGTTGAACAAAAGAAAAAACAACAACAAAAATTAAAGGAAAAATTGAAAAAAGAAAAAAAACAAAAGCTCAAAAATCAAGAGAATAGATTGCAAATTAATATTGAGGATTTTAAGAGACTTGAATTTCCGTTTGCAGATGATAATTCGATTTTTTTCGAAAAATATTTGAATAATCATGATCCACAAGTGCCTAATTTGGATGAAAACGAAATTGAGATCAAAGATTACAGTGAACGTTTGCCAAAAAATTACTACAGTGAGTTTAATTTGAGACGCAAGGTATTCAATTATGGTGATGAAGACAATGAAGTAGAAAATGAGATCGATGATGTGATCGAAGCAGTTGCAGATGCTAGGCCTGCTAATAAGCTATCAAGTTTGGCACCAAATAATGTTGAGGTTATTTTAGAGGAAGAAGAGGAAGAAGCTCAACGTGAATATTTGGAAATGTTGGCCTATTCAAAGTAAAATTTAAATTAATAAAATTTTTTTCAAAATAGATTTGGTCAAATATTGTAAAAATAATTGAATATTCAAGTTTATGATCAAATTAAAAAGATCATCATAAAAATAATTTTATTTCTTTCTCAAAAAATATGATTAAAATAAGTTTTAAAATATTTTTTTATCAAAAAATTTATTGTAGAAGCATTTTTTCGAAGTTAAACAAAATGTTTGTGCTGTCTGCAAGTATGTGTGCAAAAAATTTCTGAATGCAGAAATATGCACTATGTTTGACTATGGTTTAACATGCTATGCTACACATGAAAATATTTCTCTGTATTAAATAATAATAATAATAAAAATGTATATTCTACGATCAAATTAGTTTAACTAAATTGACAAAGCAGAATAACTTATTGAATCCCACTATAGTAGACTTTTCTTTGATGTTTCTACCGACATTGCTGATTTCATTTTCGCTTACACTATACTTCTTTCTTTCATTTAAAAAAATTTAAAAGCTAAACTCAATCTATATTAACTTTTTTTTGTAATTTTGCAACATTGTGCGACATCAAAAATTAATCATGTGGCTGAAAGGAAGGACTAAGTCTCCATTCCAACCGGCCAAGGCTTCGCCTAAATTATTTTTTAAATAAATAAATAAATACTTCTTTCTTTTTTGAATGATACCATTACACAATTCATAATCATGTTTCTTTTTTTCATTTATTATCACTTGTCTAGTTAATATGGTTAACATTAAAAAAAAAATTAAATAAAAAATATTAGATTTGTAAAAAATTTTAAGAATTTTTAAAAAAATTATTTTTGAACATGATAATTTTGATCATAAACTTCAATGTGCCATTTATAAACTGTAATAATTTTTAGAAATTTTTAATGGAATTTAATATATTTTATTATTAGAAAAAAAAAATTTTAAAAATCGTTTAATCACTGGAGATATAAGGCGTTGTGAATTTAGGAACAAAAAATAAAAACAAAAATTTGTTTTTCTAGTTAAAAGGGGTCTAGTTTTATTTTGAAGAAGCATTAGTTGACCAAAGAAGGATATTTTTCTTGAAGTGAAGTATACATTGATTTTAATTGCTCACAATAAAATCAATATGATCATTTCTTCCTCTAAAAGCTCTTTTCAACACTATTAAATTTTTTAAATCAATTTTGAACTTTTCTTGCTTGACTTTTCTTTTTTTTTTTAATTTTTTAGAATGAAATAAACAAAGAATCAGATGCATGATTTTAATCAATAACATAATAAATTTTAACTTTTCATTTTTAAGTTAAAAATGAAATTATTTAGAGAACCAAATTTATTTTGTATTTAGCAATTTAATTAAACTTAATTTCTTTAGATCGAATACACTTGGTGCTTTTGGTCACACAAGAACAGATATGTTTAAAAATGGTTACAGTTCAGAGGGTCATGATGACGAGGACGAAGAAAACTAGCTTTTTCTTCACTAGTTTATTTTATTCGAAAGAATTTTTTCAATTCTTTTATTATTTAAAAAAACATAACCTTTCTTTGCCAAATGACCGTTTATGTATTAATTATGAATTTCAGGATTTGATAAATAGATTATGTTCAAGAAATTTTTTTTCCAAATGCTCATATACATCATTTTTGTTAAATAATCCGTATCTAGTTTTAATTTTATTTTTTTATTTTAAGACTAGAATTGGTGGTTTTATTAAAAAAGTTAATAAAATTCTAAAAAAATTTTTTGATTTTTTAAAAATTTTTATACTTTGTTACAATATATTGTTTTAAATATAAGAATTCTAAATTTTTCGAATATCAAACTTGTCTGATAAGTGTTTAGTGAAAAATATAATCTTAAAATAATTTTTGGTTTTATTTGCTTTTGTGAAATTTAGTACAATAAAACACAACAAAATCTTAAAAATTTTAATAATTTTTCTTTTAAAAGTTAAAAGCAAGTTCTGTAAATGCAACATGGTGCAACATTCAAAGTTGCATTATGTTGCACCATGTTGCATTAATTTTTTAATCTTTTTACCAAATCTCACAAAACCTTCTATTGCTTGATATGACTTTTTTTTATTTTCTTCACTTGTGTCAAGATTATCAATTACATAGAAAGTTAAAAAATGATTCGATACGTCCTCATCTTCAGCTGAAATTGTGTCTCTTTGATCACTTTCTCATCATTATGAATAGATTTCAACATGATTTATTTATTAAAGTACGTTTATCTGTTTTAAATTATAAGTGATATAAATATTTAAATAAAGCCTTTATAAAATAGTTGTCAATCAAGTATTATTAATTTTTTTTAAAAAAAATATTGTTAAAGGATAACTAAATTCTAATGTTAATTTAATCAACAATTAATCTAGTCAATTAATGGCCTCAAATGTCCGGAAAAAAACCTGCTAAAGTTGGCTGCCACCCAACAGTATTATACATTTATATTATTTATTCATTCATTTTTAACTAAACCGAGCTAATGCTACTTCAGATTAAAAAAGACTAAAATTTAAATATTATATTATAATCAAAATAAAATAAATTTAAAATAAAATGATATAAAGAATAACAGGATGCATATGTTTAAATATCTGATGACTCAGGAGGAAAAAGGAAAAAATAGTGAAGTAGGGTATTTAATATATCGCGATTCGAAACCTTCCTTATATTCTTCCACTAATTTTACAACCAATGGAACAGAATGACTCAATTCTGTTCTGACTTTTCGCTCATTTAATTCAAAAATACGATTAGAGAGTATTTTAGGTTTGTTAAAGATCCCTGATTCATTTTGATGGTGGGAGTATCATATTTTAGATTCAAAATAGATCGGATTGCTGAATTTTAAATTTCTTGTAATTTTATTACTACAGTTTCAATAGACACTTTCATTTTCCATTTGAAAATCCATTTCTTAACTTCTTTTAGGTATTTATTAGTCGAATTTTCGAGATTTCTTTTTTTATTAAGAGTAAAAAAAGTTGCCAAATCATGTGCAAAAAGAAGAGTATTGGCAATTTGGCTTATTTATTTTGTTGTAAGACCAGTGGATTTTGACAGTTATATTGAAATAATTTTTCTAAATTCAATTTTCTTAGCAATTTTTAACTAAATCGGTTATTGACAAGCGAACTAACGATTTGAAAAACAAATTAAGATACTTTTCACATATTTAGATCATGATCACTTTCATTTTCAAAAATCGCTTCGAAAATTCTACACATTTTAAAAATTCTACTTAACTCATCTTTATCATTTTTAAATTAGAAACTAAAAAAATTAAAAAATTACTAAAGTTAGATTTATATTTCCAATTTTATTTTCCAGGACATCTTTATTCAACTTTAACTTCTAAATGTTCTGTCAATTTAACTTATTTTTTTTTCATTCAAAATTTTCTCTTCTTAAAAATTCAATTTCACTACGTGCTTTTTTTAGAATCGTTGTATACTTGTGAAGTATAAGAAATTAAAGTTTCATTGTTTAAACATATAGATTTTTTCATATGGTTCTAATAATTTTAATTAATAAAACAAAAGTTAATAAAATAATGGCACAAATTTAAGTCAAAGTGACAAAAAATTAATAAGACCAGAAAACAACAGCACGTGTCTCGTTTTCACTAAGTTTTGAAATTTTTATTGACGATTTGTTTGTTTCATATTTGCTGTGTTTCATCAATCTAGTCATCTAGATTAAAATCTGGATTAAATAAAAATTGTTGATCATTAGATGAATAGAAAGGATTATGAAAATGTACAATTTTTTTTCCGATTAACATAATAATATTTGTTCTGCTTGTTGCTATATACTCGATAAACGCATATTGCTCGTCAATTTTGATAAAATTATTCCAATAGCGCGCCTTTTTGTTTTCTGTAGTAAAAACCTAATAAATAGTCTGATCAACTAACTGATGATCCTAATTTTATTAAGCAAGTTTTTATGTCTCTGCCTTGAAGATTTAGTACCAAGTGAAAATATTAAAGCTTTAAGTTTTATTTATTAGTTTTTATACAATTATATTTTTCCTCCCCATCCCTAATGTTGGAACATATATTTATATAGAAATTTGATAAGCTTATCAACATTCTCTATAGACAAAATAACACTCATCGAACTAATGCTAGCTAAGTCTTTCAGAGAACTTGTTGCTTCAGCTCCAACGGAGCTAAGAAGTAGATACTAAAAGGGAGAGTTGAATAAATAGCTAATTTAATACCTACATACAAAATTAATAAAATAAAATAAATAAGATGAATAAATAAATGCAAGCAAAAATAACTTCCATTTGTGATCGCAGTTGAGCTGCGACATCACATAAGTTAGCCCATGCAATCACAAAACTATGTAATCAGTCAGTCAGGACTGAAGTAACTCATGAACCCCAGAATTCATTATGTGTTCATCATAAAGACCAGTTAATTCATTAACAAAATTATTCAAAAATTATTTCCAATTTTTAAATTATTCGCATAAAGTTGCTCCAAGCCAATAATAAGGCAAATTAAATTTTTTAAATATACATCTGGCAAAATATTATAAAAAACCAGAATATTTAATAAAATATCTTAAGTTCTTAATTCATGCGCCCTTCACAGTTTGAATTTGCTTATATTTTGAGCAGGAGAACTAAAAAGTAGGAGGTCTAATATTTATTAGACGACTGTTTATTTCATTTAATTTTGATTTTAGAGAATTTCAGAATTGTTAGGCGATTCAAACCAAAACTCCCAAAAAAAATGCTATGCATTAAATCAATTAGTGTGCTTTCAACTTGTCGATGTTTACTTAACTCGATAATTACTGTGTCCCCTTTAATTCCCTTCAAACCGTCTGGATTTTTCTTAACAATAATTAAATACCATTGTAGGATGAAAAAATTCAAAAAAAATTTTATAAATTTACAATGAATTCCTAGACAAATTAAATAAAAAAAAGATAAAAAAAACATCTCTTGATTCAAGTAAAAAAGAATTTTTTTATTAAATTTAATAAAAAGGAATAATTTATACGGAAAATAAAGATGTATTAAATAAACGAAAAATCTATAATTTAATAAAAAAAATTAGTTAGAAAATGTAAAATAATTAATATTATATTTAATAGAATATTTTATATTTAAATTTCAGAGAAGCAATATGAAAAGTATGTACAGACTCTTATCCATCAATATTAAAACTAAATATTGACCAAATAAATTATTTAAAAATAAAAAATTCTTAATTATCATTTTTTAAATATAATAATTTTTTTCTATCAAATAATAATGTTTTCTAATGAAAATAGCTTTTTAATGAAAATTTTGCCTTAAAATTTTTGATAAAGATTTTGATTAAATTTTATACAATAAAGCTTTTTTGAATCTCAAGAAATTCTTTTTTCGACTAGAAAAAAAATTAGTTCGGAATAAATATTATGTTTTATTCTCATGTTTTTTGCTTTAAATGCCATAAGAAAACTCTTAATAATACGATATAGAGGAAGATGCATTGGTCGTATAGATCTTTTTTTGCGCTAATTTACGGATAGAATAAAACAAGTGAATATTGGCAATTTAATGAAAGAAAGAGTAAAATCAAATTATTTCAAATTAAAACCTAATCTAATTGAAGATTTTCCTTATCTCGATAAAGACACAATTAAAAATTATATTACTTAAGATTCCTAACAACTTAAACAAGCATTTTGCTATTTAGTAGATCGTTATAATGAAAAAGGCCGCTATGAGATATTTATTGATAGAGTATTTAAAATTCAAAATTTATTAAGCTCTATTGTTTTTGTTCAACTTCACTTAAAACACAAAAACCAAAAAAATATAGTGTTTTTATAAAATATTTTAAAGATTTTGAAAGAAAAACTATTCAAGATAAAGAAATGATTAATGGTTGGTACTGTACTTGCAAGAATGAAGCAAGAACAGTCAGATGTTGTTCCCATGTAGTTAGCTTAATATTTTATTTGAGTTGTGGAATAGATCCTAATAATTTTCCCTATCCAGTTGAGTTGCTAGAATGAGCAATAGAATATGTTGCTGAAAAAATTAGATTCTATGTTTTTGAACAACCTTTTATAGTCAGATTTTATTAAATTAAAAGCAAAACTTGAAGCTAAAAGTAACCATAATATTGCAAATTGTACACTAGAATTATTTAAAGAATTTAATTTCAATAAATTATTCTAATTTTTTTTATTAAATAAAGAGACCTAATTTTATTATTGATTTTTATCTAAATAGAATAAAATGTTAAAAAACGACTTGAAAATTTTAACTAATATTTTCAATTATAAAAATTTGTCGACACATCATCGCATACAAACTCAAAAAGAATTGAGCGAAAAAATTCGTCTTAAAAATGCGTCAAATAACGTGCCAAAAATTTCTTCTATATCCAAAACAAAATCTAGAAAAAAACCTAAAACAGAAAAAGGCAATGAAGAGAAGACTCCAAATGCATCTGAGGTCAAAGCTGAAGACGAGAAGGCGTTTTTGAACCGGGCCTCTTTCAAAATTAGAATCGAATCGCTTGATGAACCAGGACGTCAACTTCTCACTCAAATACAATCTCTATGCAAAACATCTACGGATCCAAAACATCTGACAACTATCCACCATGATTTAAACAAGAAAATTCACGGTCTAATCGAAAAACACTCAAGGCCTTCTTTTGACCAGGATCTTAATACTCTTGTTGAGCTGAATCCCGGTTTTGGCCTTCTAACTTCACAGTTTCTTAACTCACAAACAAAATTTTCTAAATTTGTTTTAGTCGAATCATTTTCAAAATTTATTCCATATTTAGAACAGCTAAAAAATCAGCATGATGACCTTCATGTTCTAAAAACAAATCCTTATTCGGAAAATTTTCTATTTGAGTCAAATCAAGTTAATAAAATAAAATTTCTCAATTCTTTTAAAACAGATAAAAAATTAATCAAAGATATTAATTTAGCCATTTATTCCATAATTCCGTGGAACTCTAAAAATTTTATTAATCGACTTTTTTATCATTATTGTTCGAACGAAGGCTTTTTTGGTCTCAACAAGCTTAAATTTTTGAACCAAGATGAGTTCAGTTTCAATTTTAGTATGCCAGAGTTTTTCTTATTCATTCCGGAAATACTTATGGCTAAAATAAATCCGTCTTTAGACCGAAAGTATGGCAAATTCAATGGTAGATTGTCCGTATTTTCCAGTATTTTGTCTTCAGTTGAAATTTTGGATGCTCAACCTGTTGATTACTTTTACCCATATCCACTAATGTCCAAAAAACAGCGGCACTCTGGAATAGATAATAAAAATATGTTCTTAATTCATTTGAAATTTAAGCAAAAGAGCCTCGTTGATGAGCATAAACGTTTATTTTATTTGTTTGTAGGAAATATTTATTGCCATCGGAAGGACTTTTATGTGAAAGACTGTGTAAAAGGCCTGTGCAATGACACCGATGCACTTCTAGACCGCATCGGTCTATGGAAATACACCAAACTTGCTCAATTGTCACCTTATCAATTGATGAAAATTTTCAATATTTTGATCGAAGACAAAAATTTGAGCACTATGAATAATTTATTGTTTAAGTCTGAGAAAAATTTGTGTCCTGATAAAAAGAGCTACGATTTGAAAAGTTTAAAAAAATTAAATCAAAATTTTTCAGGTCAGCTTAAATTGCCTAATAAAAATAGTTAATATGAGAAAATTTTTTTCTGATCATTGTAGTCTGGAACTGCCATTCCAGACAGATTTCCTTTATAGACAAATATAAAACCGATTCGCAAGTAAGTATAAATTTTGTTTAAATTTTCGCTTAATTACTATTCTAGATTCAAAATATATCTTCATAATAATTGTTTATCTTAGTATGTTTAAGTCTGTAAATTTCTTAAATCCTAAACTTTTAAGAGAGTCTTGCTTTCTAATTATTTCGTTTTAGATAACTACAATTATTTTGCTTAATTATAATCTATTTATGGTCAATTTTAATCTAAATAAAGAAAAATTTTGTTTTTTTTTGTTGCAAACAATTTGTATTTTATTCATAAATATTTATGCCAAGCAAAAAATTCAATTTCTTTAAAATTATTTATTATTATATTTTTACTAATTTACTTTATCAAAATATCAGTTCAGTTACATAAATAAAAACAAAAAAAAAGTACATATAATTGCTAAAAATTGAGTCGAAATTTGTTATTTAAATTGGGAGTTTTTTTTAGAATTTTAAATGAAGCACTCTTTATAAACCACTTTATCTAGTTCTTTAGTTATTTGATTTTTTATTTTCTGGAGTTATTCATTTTATTTTTTGTCTAAATCAGTTAAGAATAATTAAAATAAATTAAATTCTTATTTAAGTTAATAAATTAATCTGTTTTATCTAATAGCTTTAAATCACGTGCAGTAAATTCGATTGTTTCCTAAGCTATTTGTCCAAGTTATTATTGAAATTGTTTTTTTCCTACGGAATTGACAATGTGCTGAGGTAGACTATTCCAAATTTAAATATTACTCGTTTAGTTAAGAAATGATATCATTTAATGCAATTTTTTACTTGTCTAAAAAATGCATTTATTTTACCTCTCAATTTTTTTGAAATACTGTTTTCGACAAACACCAATCTGTTCACCACAAACAAAATCATTTCTATAAAAAAGTCTGTTCAAAACAATATTTTTGGGCAAAATGAAAATAATTTTACATTTTTAAATTTTCATATTTATAGATTTTTGTGAAATTTTTCAGAGAATTAGAAAAAACTTTCTTAAAAAAAAATTAAAGATTTTTTTCAAATTTTGCTCAAAAAATCTAAAAATTATAAATTTATTTTGTCTATTTTTGTGGGTAATACAAAATAATTGATTTTTTTTTTATCAGTGATAAAAATTTCAAAAATTTTTTTTAAAGTTAAATAAATAACAGTCTATTTAAATGAGTGCCAATAACCAGCTAACTCTGGACGCGCCTTTTACAATTTATTTAATAATGGTGAATTGGAGACTACAAAAACCAATTTAACATATTTACACTAACAAGTCAATTTTTTCAAGTCTAGTGTTTAAAAATGCTTAAAATAACAAGTATATTTTGCAATTGACCTTTGACTTAGCTGCTTTTATTGCCTTTAAGATGGGCTATGTACTGTTTCAAACCTTTTTGAAGGAAGGGAAAAATGACTAACCATATCAAAACATTTGTGAAGTTTTTTTCCGACGAGTAAATTCCATCTTAATTCTCAGCATTTTAAGAACTACTAGCTGTTTTATAATTAAAAGAGAAAAAATCATAATTTGAAATTTTTGTATTTTTAAGTGTTTGACAGACTAAATTTGAGTGATACAAGCCTTGTATCAGTTGATACATTTTGCAGAACGGTTTTCAGACTCTTAGAAAAAATTTTTTTTTAATTTTAAATTTTTGTTTTTGTTTTTTGTTCCAAAATTTACAATGCCTAAATAATATAATTTTAAAAAAGTCTTACTTTTGATGCATTTTTGTAATGTGCAATTTAACACCTATTTCATTCTTCATTTTCTATCCACATATATTGCATGGTGACGGATTGGTTTGAATATAGTTGTCTACTCTATCTTATACATTACTAATACATGCCTTGTTAATATCGTAGCCAAATCTTTATCTAAATCTTCATCACTCAATGTTGTATCAATCGTAATGACTTGGACGCTACTGTCTCAGAAAATGATCATATTTTTTCATTGATTTTATGATCAGTTAGGAACACATAGTCGTCATGATACCTCTGATCAAATTATTTTGTTAGTGATCAATTGTTCACTAAGTCCGTATGACCTAAAATGATTGGAAAAAACAAAAGCCAAAATATTTTAATTAGAAAAATTAGTTTTAAAAATTAAAATTTTTAAAATATTCAAAAGTTTTTCAAGTTTTTTTTAAGTTAGTCAAAGAATTGATTAATTTTTTTTTAATTGCATTTTTAGATCTTTTTTATTTAATTTTAATCTAATGTATAGACGTAAGCGCGAGCCGCCCGAGCTTACCAATTATGACTTGTCGCCATTCATGCCAGATAATCTCATAAAAACCAGCTACGAAAATGAAACTATTGAGACTCTGCAAGAAAAACTGCACATTAAAACCGAATCTCTACAGTTATTAAATCGACAATTGGAACAGTGCAACAAAGAAAAAAATGAATATAAAAGACTTATTGATCAATTGTATGAAAAAAATTTATCTCTAAAAAAAACTCTCTATTTTAAAGAGAATTCGCCGGAACAAGCCGATTTCAGCTCAAATTTAGAGTCAAGCTCGTCTCTTTTTTCCGACATAGACTGTGACGACTACACTAAAGTATTAAAAGATCTAGTTAAATCATTACAAAAAGAGCGCTCTGATTTAATTCGAAAGAATGAAGATCTGAACCAACAGTTGGTGGACTACAAAGCTGATCTCAAGTTATTGCGGGAGCAAATTGTTCGTCAACGAGTAGGAACTTATCTAGAAGGTCTTACTCTTGGCGATTTTAATTCTAGTCCCGAAAAGTCCAAAAATACCATGAGCACTTCGATTTCGTTCAATTGTATAAATGATGTTAAAACAGGTCTCATAAAAGAAATCGAAGTGCTACGTGAACAAAATATTACTATTGAAAACGACTTAAAAATGGCCCTGTGTCACAAAGAAGAATTGGAAATCGAACGAGATTCGTTCAAAGACAAATATTTTAAGTTAAATAGTTTCGTAGAGGACAATTCGTCTCATTTGGGAGTTAGAGTTGATGAATTGGTCTCCAAAAACAAATATCTTAGTGAAATGGTTAAAAGTTTTAAAGAAGAAATAGACATGTTAAGACAAAATGTGAAAAAGTCTACAGATATTAATCAAAAACTTCAAACAGTGTCCAGTTACAGACAAAAAGTTGATTTTTTTATTCAAAATAACCATGATTTGGATACAAATTTGATATCTCTGTTCGACGAATCTAAGTGTGTAATTAGTTTTCTGGTCGATAGTTTGAATGATAAGATGGTTGCGTTTCAGCATCAGAAAAAAGTGAATAAAATGTTGGCAACACGGGTACAGGACTTGGAAAAGCAGATAAATATATTGAATAATGGTGAGCTCGATACAGAAGCTTCATTATTAGGCGACTCACCATCGATGAACAAACTGCCTGAGCCTCTTAGACCATCAAATTTCTAATAAATTATTTTTTTAACGAAAAAAATTTTATTAATAATTTATTAACAAAATATTATCAAAATAATTTCTCTGTGAATCTTTTTAGAATGCAATTTTTCCGTTCAGAATTTTTCGAGCTGTCTTGTATTTTGTTTTTCAAAATTTATATTCAATTTATATTAAATTATTAATGCATAAATTCAATTGTGAATATAGAAAATAAACTAACAAGCATTTTGATTTTAAAAAATTCATACTTTATTTATGTTGTCAGAAATTAATTTAGAACAGAATCATCTTGAACTATTCCTAAGAGAATTAGCTTTTGGAAATTACGAAGACCATAAGTGTTTATTTAAGCATCCTTTTCAATTTAGATTTATAATTTTTAGTCACAAAAATTTGCTTTTTTTAAAGAAGTTAAATATTTTTGATTTACCATTTTTGTAATTCTAAAACTTAAAGTCATTTTATATGTTAAAATAAACAGAATTCAATGTGCTCTTCAAAATGATATGTCTAACTTTTTGTTTATTTAATTCTAAGATTTTATTAAATGAAAACTTAAAATAAAAATTTTGAAATTGTGCTATTGCTACGAATCCTAAACTATGCACGAATTTATCAATTTCAAAAACTTCCTCAGTTTTATCAATATCGCCGTGTGTCAATTCATTTGTTTCAAATTCATTTTGCTCTTCATTGCGACTTCACAGGTTTCTTCTATTTGATATCGATGGAGACATTTTTTCAAATTGTTTTTCCACTAGTTCAATTTCTTCTTCTTCTAAATACTTATTCGAAACAGGATCTAAATAAGCTGCAATCTTTAATTATTTTTAATTTAATAAATAAAAATATCAGGAAAATATTTTAATATAAAGTTTTATGTCAAATCTTCATTCATTTGATTTTGGTTAAATTTTTGTGGAAAATTTTTAATCAAATCTAGTAAACAAAAAACTTTTTCCAAAGATATAGAGAAAACTGTCATATTAATAAATTTAGATACTTAGAATTTTTTTAAATTAGTTTTTAGTTAATTTTGTTTAATTTTTTTTTCAATAAGTATGTTGATAATTTTAAATTTATAAACCTTAGTTTTGAATTCTTTATTAGTAATATATTAAAACACGAGTGTCATTCAATTTTCTTTGCCCCTGGAATGATTCATTCAAAGAGAGAATATACAATTTACAATTATTTTGCTTAACACCTTTTAGCATATGACAATTTAAAGGTTTTTAAAAATTTGAAATTCATATAAAAATATTCAATTTCCACAAAAATTAAAATCTTTGAAAAAATTTAATTTTCAAAAAAAAAGTGAAAATTTCTAACAAAATGATATAGCTTTTGAGAATATTTTTGCTTTTTAAAAAAAAGTGGGGGTAAGTGTTTAGTAGGACCCCTTTTTTTTTTTTCTTTTTTTGAAAAATAATTTTGGAGTAACTCCAGTGCAGTTTCGAGCGGCATAGCCCTCTTTTCAGCCCTCATGTTTGGAAATAGATAAAAATAAATAAATAAAATAAAATAAGTAAAATTTGAAAAATTTATAGTTTGTTTTATAATCCAGATTGTGTCTTCTTATTGTATTGAGCCTAGTGGGGTTTGAAATTTGATTGTTTCGGTTGGGTATTGCTTTGACGTGTATTCATTTATTTCTTGTGCTATCAGAACATGATCTACCCTCGACTTTAAAAATTTTACGAAAAGTGAATTTGCTCGTTCGTCGATTTTAGCGATCTTCAGTGACTTGTGGATCGTGTCGATACTCGTTTTTATCGGAAAGAATTTGACAATCTTGAGGATTTTATTTTGAAAGATCTGTAAGTCTTTTTTGATTCGCTGAGTACCGCATTGCAAGATTACAAAGCAGTAGTCGAATAGGGACCTAATTAAGGACTTGTATAGCGTTTTGTTTAGTGAATAGCTCTTGCTCCATTTAAAACTTTTGATCTTGCGTATGATGTTTACTTTCGGGGTGACTTTGTTGACGATTTCGTTGAAGTGGTTCGTATATTTTAGTTTTGTGTCGAGTTTGATGCCGAGAAAAGTCGGGCTCGGGTCTAGCGGAATTTGTTCTTCTTCAATTTTGACGTTTAGCGCATATTTACTCTGGTAGTTTTCTCGTAGTCCTGCTTTGGTGAAGGTAGTGTAGCATGTTTTGGACTTGTTTATTTTGAATCCCCATTTCTTGCAAAAATTCATTATGTTATTGACTGCTTTTTGTAAAGAGGTATGCAGGAACCTTCAGAGTTTTCGCCCAGGTCGATGCCATAAAAGTTATCTTTTGAAAATTTGCACACTTCTTCCGTTTATGCTAAAAATTAATTATTCAAAAAATCTAAAAATAACTTTTATGGCATCATATTCATTTCATTTTTGAGGACAGGAAGTTAAATAAATTATTTTAAAAAATTAACATTAAGATTTACACAAATTTTATACAAAAAAATTAGGAATTTGGAAAAATTTTTTTTGAAAAATAAAAAATTATAGAAAACTATTTTTTTGTAGACTGAGGATTATTTTCTATTTCCGAATTAATCGATAAAGACCTTTTCATTGATTCATTCGAAGTTGAAACTTCTTCTTCTTGATCCGATTCATTAGTGATAGGTATTAAAAAATTCTTTATTTTTAAACCTGGTCTTGGTATTTTTGATAGATTGTACCTTCCATAACTCATAAAATATATGACAGATGCAACGTGACTACAACATCCGAGGGTTCTTTTTCCGGTCTTACAACTACAGACCCATGTAATGTCATCAACGTTTGTCGAATTCGGTTTGTATCTGACGAATATTTTATATCTCAGTTGGTTTGAGTGTCTCGACTGCATCTTACAAAATATAATCTTTGCATCTTCATCATTAGTCAAATTATTGCATACCAATATTTCATAATCTTCATTTGAGTCGAAGTGTTCAGACAA
Source organism: Brachionus koreanus (assembly GCA_016987375.1). NCBI lineage: Eukaryota > Metazoa > Rotifera > Eurotatoria > Ploima > Brachionidae > Brachionus > Brachionus koreanus. Next base: position 395,610 of record PJRA01000297.1, read on the forward strand.
ATATCCGTAAGCTTGTTCTAGTTGGTAATAGCCGAAAGTGATTTTTTTTCTTATCATCTCAATATCGAATTTTGGAAAGCCGTCTATTTCATAATTATGAATCTTTTTAAATGAATTTTGACTACTTGACAACCTTAAATCTAAATATTTTTCCAAAAAATTTTTTAATTTAAGCTTACTTTTCATAGCCTCGGCGATTTCTTTAACATCTCCTTTGTCGGATATTCTTTCACAGAAAAAAACGTTGATAAGCGCTGATGCTATTCGATAATCATCAGTAAAATGAGAAAGCATCGTGTTCTGTGTTTCTTTTAAAGCTCTAAACTGTTGCTTAAAAATTCCGTTAATCACTTCAACCACATAACGGCATTTAGTTACCAATCGAGTTTCATTGGCTTCACTCCATGTCAATTGCTTATTACCATCTTTAATGACTAAAAAAACTAATTAAATATTGATTTATTTAAAATAAAATATTCTTACAAGTTGGAATATTGAAATTCAAACCGTAAATTGACCTTAATCTAGCTATACGATCTTTGAATCCGCGGTCAAAAATTGCTAGGTCACCTTTCTTTAGTAGTTCTCTTAAATCTAAATCTTTTTCCATTACACTTTCCATTATTGAAGCATCATTATCAACAGCAGCATAATTCCCATATACATCAATTATTTTGCCATTTGTTGCTGTAATTACGAACGGTTTAACCAAAGGTCGCTTTTTGTGACCGCTATACAATTTTCGTTGAACCATATTGTTTGAACTTTTCTGGCAATAACAATACGTACCATCAGCAATTATAGCAAATTGATTATCATTCAAATCGAATAACGATTTTACCATTTCAGTGTTTTGACCGAGTTATTCATCTCTTGAAAAACGTTTTGCTCCAAGATATTGAGGAACGAAATCTTTTAACAAAGCATTACGAACTTGGGCGCATATGCTACTAACAGTTTGTCTAAATTCAATATCAAATATATTGGCGATCATGTTTTGATTAAGACCTGTTTTTAGCCAAAATAAGTAAATTGTGATCGCCTGCAACTTTGTACGATTTTCGGATATAATTAATGATTTCAAACTATGAAAAATAAAAGAAAGTTCTTCTCTAGTGAAACCGGTTATTTTTTAACAAAGCTCTTCGTTTAACGTTGAAAAATCACCGAATTTTTTAAATAAACTCGACCTTTTTTGTTCACGTTCTTTAAAGCCTTCGATTAGTTCTTGAACTTTTTCGTTTGTAAGACTAATAGTTTCACTAACGACCGGTATTTTATCGATGCATTCGTCTTTAACATAATAACTTTCGGTTAGATGATCACTGCAGGACCTGGCTCCTCTGTTTATTAAAATATCACGCTTCATATAGATATCAATTATTGCTTCAACTGATAATACTGTCATCGGTTTCGAGCAAGTCTTTCTTTTACATATGAAGCAAAAGCTGTGTGAAGCATACCCGCGACTTATATTTAACACTGTTTTCTTGGTATTTTGAATCATATTATAATTAGAATTTTGATCTTCTTGCTCGGTTTGGTCAATTGTTTCAAAATTACACTCGTCTTGATCAATAGATTCATTTGTGTAATATTCAATATTTGCCGACGTTGTAGGTTGTACATTTTCGGAAATATCAATATAATTGTTCTCTTCTTGAATAACCGACGATGAGTTGTTTTCTTCTATATTCGACGATTCATTTACATTGTTTTGGGTCCGTCTTTTGTAAAAAAGCATAAAATGCTTCTTACACATTATATCACCGACAGCAATTTTTTGATTAAAATAAACCGTCAAATTATTTGCCAGCTCGAAAGTTTTTATTTCTTTGAGATTATTTTTTCCAATAATATCTCCTCTTCTTTTACATCCTTTGGGAATAGGGCAGAAGCGTTTCCTTAGATTCTCAAGCATTTTACGAATTTAAAATTTATATTTCAATTTAGAATTGATAAGTTTATAGAATATTTTTTAAAGTTTTGTTTCAAATTTTTATTTCAATAGTTTATAATTTTATGCTTTCGCATAATAAGTTAGACACTCTAAAATATTGGAAGATATTAAAAAAAAACTATCCTCGGAAAAAGCTAAGAAAAAAAGCTTTAAAATGACACCCCTATTTTATTTTTTTTGATTTGTCTTCATTTTTAAAATTTTAGGCCAATTTTCAGTGGAGATCCGGCGACGTCCTTACTATTTATAGTTCTTTTTGACTTGTGTGTAAACCAAATACATAGATCGTCTGCGAATAAGGCTACTTTAATGTCGGGGGGTAAGATTTGCGCTATATCGCTAAAGTAAAGGATGAAAATAGTTGGAGAAAGACAGCTCCCTTTTGGCACACCTGCTTTTATATCATTTGTAGACGAAGCAGCTTCGTTTACGCAGACCTGAAAAGTTCGATCTTTTAAAAAACTTTTTATCCAATTTAAATAGCTTGAATTCAGACCCTTGTCTCTAAGTTTCTTGATAATACCAATGTGTGATGTTTTGTCAAATGCTTTCTCCAGGTCAAAGAATATGGCCCCGGTTATCTCTTTTTTGTTAAAGCCGTTGAGGATGAATTGATTTATTCGGAGTATGTGATCTTGTGTGCTTCTTTTTTTCCGGAAGCCCGATTGTGATTCCGGAAGTATTTTTTCTATTTCAATCCATTTTTGGATTCTTAGGTTGATTATTTTTTCGAGCCATTTTGTCAGGTTTATCCTTTTTATGAATCATAATAATCTTTGCTTTCTTCCATTCGCGTGGTATATGACTAAGCTTGAGAGATGCGTTGAAAATGTTTCGTACCAGGTTAAGTTTGTTGGACGTTAAATTTTTCAAAACTTTGCTTGAAATGCAGTCAAAACCACAGGCCGATTTTGCATTTAAAGTCTTTAAAGTTTAGTAGGACCCCTTAATTTCTAATATTTTTATGTTTTTTATAATACTCATTAATTAATTGAACGATCTCTTATTTTTAATTATTTTTTCTCCAACATAAATATAAACATTAAATTTCCTTTAAAAAAATTTAATAAGTAAAATATGTGATGAATTCCAGTTTAGTGAGATTCAACAATATGAATCTCAAGATTCTTTATCAGAAAGTGATATTAACACTAGAAGAATTTTTAAATCCTCATATCTTTTGAATGGATTTTTCAAATAAATATATCTTTTTTGAATTATGTAGATTTTAAAATTTTCTTTAAAAAATGATATTACTTTATAAAATTATTTTAGTTCTTTAATAAAATATTTATGAATTAAAAATACCTGAAAGAATGCTTGGTGCTTCTAGTGTTAATGAAGCTCCAGAATTAAGAAAGAAGAAGAATTGGAAGAATTTTGCATAAAAAAAAAGATGAAATTGAAATAGTTGATTCTCATTGCAAAAAAAAGTCAACAAGGATCGTTCGAGCAAAAAACAAAATTAATAAAATTTTCTTACTTTTTTATTTTTATTTGAAATTTTCTATTTTTCCGAATTACTTTTATTTTTTTATCTTAATATAATAGAATTTAAAAAAATAAAATTTGGAGATTAAATCATTAATTTCTGCTATCATTTTTATTAAATTAGGAGATCATTTAATTATTTTAAGGTATCAAAAATAATTATTTAAGATCATTTAAATTTGGAGATCATTTAAGTAATTATAGAGATCGTTTAAATATATCCCATAAATAAATTACTTCTAATTTCAAATTTTATCCATCTAATCATATTCGGTCAATTTTATCAGATATATTAATTACAAAATATACCTGACTATTATCTAACTTTTTCATGTAGTGAATTATCTTTTTTTATTATTTAGTTAAAATTTCTTTTTTATCTAGTATCAAAAAATCAATATTATGCGTGAAGTGAGAAATGAAAAATGAAATTAATTTCCAACAAAATAAAGAGTATTTTTAAGTTGAATCTATTGAAATGGTATTTTGGGTTTTTTTTACATTAAAAATCATAAAACTAATTTTACTTAAAAAGCCTGTGATAACTTTTTAATTTTGATATTTTCAATTAATTTTGTTATATATTTTTAATTTTGTATAAAAAGTTATTAAAAGATTTTAGCATTAAAAGAATTATTTTAAATGTTAAAACTAAATATTTGTGATAGTAATGAGGTAAATTTTTAAGATAAAGCAATTAGCTAAAACAAATTTTGTCGGCGTTATTTATCAATATAAGTCTTCAGATACTATCACCTAATGAATAGACACTTAATATGGAAATTTTGAGTTATTTTCTAGTCTGATCATCATTTTGGTTTTTAAAATTCTTGTTAAATATATGTTTTATTCAAATTATCAAATTGAATATACATTTTATAAATATTGATAAAATTAACTGTTTATTTATTAAAAAATGGAAGAAAAACATAACAAAAAAAGAAATAAATGAACACTTGAGTTTGCAGAAAATGGTAATGTAAGTGTTTTGATTTCAAGAATGTTTTAATTCACATTATCATATTAAATTAGTAAAAAAATGCTGTAAAAAGAAAAATTGACTATTTTTATTTAATATTTGTTTTATTGACTTTTTATTTATTTATTTTAGTTAAAGCCTAATAGGCGATGTAAATTGCTAATTTTTATTTCTATTTTAATTTTACTAATTATTATTCATTTATTTGTTTTTTTTCTTCTCTTTTTTTTTGACTTTTTATTAAAATTAATTTATTAGTGAAATAATCATTCAATTTATAAATCATTTATAATAAATTTGTGAATTGTATACATGACACTATACAATTTTTGTAAAATTACAAATAAATTTATAATTAAACAGATAATTTTATCGATTTTTATAAAATGTATATCCAATTTGACAATTTATAATTTAAATAGGTAAATAAAAATTAAAATCAAATCAAAATTATAATTTAAATCTTGCATTTTTATATTTTGGATAGAACATATATAATAAAAAGCTTAAATAAAATTTTGATTTTTATTTAGATTTAGTGCATATTAAAGTCTTGATCAAAATAAAATGATTGTGCTCATAATTTTTATTTTAAGAATTGGAATTGGAATTTAATTGAAACTGAAACTTTTGTTTTCATCTTTTTTTTTCCCAGTATGGAATTTAATGAATCCAAATGTAAAGTAATGTATATTGGCAACTCAAAGATTGCTAGGCAAAAAATCTCAATGTTAAATGCTGATGGTTTGAGAGTTGAGTTAACTGAGACTACTACTGAGAGTGACCTT
>PJRA01000297.1:403119-425420 GCA_016987375.1 Brachionus koreanus
TTGTACAAGACCATGCCAAGAGTGTTCGCTCTAGGCTCGATATCATACGTCGACATGGATTTTACTACCTTAAGTGATATTACTTTTTCAAAATAGGAGGGTTCAGTTATAATTTAAAAAAAATATTTAAAACCTGAGTTAAATAAAAATTTTTTATGATGAAATTAATTTTCTGCTATTTTCTATTATACGCCCATTACTTTTGTTAAAATTCAGTTTTTAAAGTGATTTATTTTGCCATATTTTGATAACTCTTGATAGAATGTTATCTTTTCCCTATAAAACATTATTTTTCCACAATTCTCCTGAAAATTTAAGACCGAAATTAAAGAAAAATGACTCAAGAAATTTAAACTAATTTTAACTACCCTGTTGATTAACTTAGATATATTTCTTAAGGTTAATTTAAGAATATTTTTTAAGCTCTTTTAATTTTCTCTTAATTTTGTTTTTAAAAGACTTCATAAAGAAATTGTTGTGGTATTTTGGAGCTGGATTTAATTTTAAAGACCAATACCAACACCAAAAAGGACGGATGAAAATTTCAGATAAAGTTATTGATTTTCTAAAAAATTGCAATCAAAATTTTTAGCTAATAAAAGCCATTTTTTTAAATTTTATTTATATAAGATAAAATTCAAGTTTCAATTTTTCAAAAATGGCTCTAAAAAACCACGGTCTAAAAAAACTTCTAGTGATAAGAAAAAGCTAATTAATTAAAATAAAATCTGTTGAAGTTTTGTCCTAAAAAAATTATGGGAGATAAGTGGCAGATCCTTTCTTTACAAGATGAATATAGTAACGTGTTTTAGTAATAACCAGCTATTACTCTTTTTAATTATATTAAACTAATGAATTGAAAAAAAATCAAACAAAAATCAGATTTTTACATAAGCTTTTAAAAATATTTAAAAATAATTTTTAAAATGACATGTAAGCAATTAAAATTAGATTAAGTATTAGTATTTGCAAATCTCTGCAAATATCTTGATCTCATAATTCATTGAGTTCATTTCGCCTAATATTTGACATTAGAATACAATCATTTTAAATCTATGTAATCTATCTATTTTGAGTAAAAGATGTCTTTTTTTTGTATTTAAAAATTAATTTTAAAAAATTATCTATGATTATTTTGATACCCATAAATAACTTAGTATTTAATTTAAAAATTAAAAAAATTATTTGAAAAAAAAAATTTTTTTTAAAAGAAAATAAAAATAAAATCGAAACTTTTTGTTGATGAAATAATAAAATATCGAATGGCTAGCTATTATAATTAGATAAAAAAGGTCATTTGCTTCTTGGAATATAGAACAGATTTTGTTGAATTTTGAACAAACATTAAATTTATTTTGATAGCTAGTTGTTTTTTGAAAAACAACAAAAAACTCTATAATTATGCTCAATAGTCTGAGAGAAATCAAAAAAATTAAATTTACAATCAGAACGTTTAAGGACTTTTCTAAATTCTTGTTTCGTTTGAGATTATTTGTTAAATTTGGTAATTCTAGTTGTTGTTTTTTTTTTAAATTTGATTTAATCTTAAATAGAAACACTATGTCAGCAATACAGAAAAAGAAAAGACAAAACATATCATTGATTATAAAATTTACAAGAAATAAAATAAATATTTCTATTTCCGTATTTCGACTTTCAAAAATAATTCTAAAAGGTCTTTTTGGGTGAGCATAATTCATGAAAGAAAACTTGCTGTCGGGATATTCCACATAATCTTCCAGTTCATTGAGAGCGAATGGCGAATTGTTTATTTTGTTCATGTAAATTTGGTTGAGTAATAAACTGATAAAATAGAAAATTAATAAAGAAAAAAATATATATTTAAGAATTCTTTTTTTTAATTTTTTTTTTATTTTTTCATTCATTTCAGGATCAATCAGCATTACTCTCTTAACTGAAACCCCAAGCTGAAATACATTTGACAATAAATTTAGAAAATTGCCGAAAAATTTCACAAAATAAATTTCAAGTATTTGAAAAAAAATTGAAAAATTTAATTCTGAACAAAATACAGAGTTTTGAGAGACACATTTTTTCATTAAATGAAGCATTTGTGTTGCCAAATAGAGATTGTCTATTGTACAATTGATTAACATTAATTTTTCTATTCTAAATGAGTCTTTTTTTGTTTCTTTATTGTTTCTATCTTGAATATTCAAAAGAATACAAAAATTCACTAAATTAGTTAAGAGAGTAAAAAAAATAAAAAATATTTTCAAGAAAGTCAATAAAAGATCAGTCATTAGGGAATAATAGAAAATTAATGAATCAGCTTTTGTAAATTTTTGTTTTTTTTCATGACAATGCTTTATCATTATCTTGAAGTTACAATGCTCTATTTTTTTATCTAAATCAAAGCCAACTGGACAGTTAAAAGGAATCATTTGCATGGATAGAGATTTGACTTTGGTATGATTTAATAAAAAACGAGCGTTTAAAGACAACCAGACCATTAAACAGGAGCAATTTGCATTACTATTTTCGAAAAGGAAAAATACCAATTTATCCAAGGGAAAATCATTGAAAAAACAAAAATCTTCATCTGGATAGTCGTAAATATTTGAATAGATTGGGTCTGAATTTAAAGATAAATAAATAATTTTGTCAAATTTTTTTTCAATAAATTTGGAGTCAGTAAAATTTACTTTTAAATTTTTATTTATTGATTTGAGCCATCTAAAACCATTGCTAATAAATTTAAATTTATTATCTAAATCAAGTCGAATAATTTTTGGAATTGACTTACTAAATGCACTTTCGTCTATTTTGTCTAATATACCATTGATCAATAAACAATCCACTTGATTAAAAATAATAACATTATTGGTAAATGTTCCTTTAAAAAATACCAGTTTAACTGACGAAACAGAGCTATTCAAATTTTTAATAGACATTTCGTTAAATTTTATTTGATTTAGCTTAATAAAACTTTTTGAAAGACCATTAAACGATAAATAATTGAAATTTGTATTTTTGAAAATAAACGGGCATGTATTATCAAAGTATTTGACTGAAAATGAAAATTCTAGATCAGTGGCTGATCGAAATAAACCATCAGTATTTGAAATGTTGCATTCTGTTAGAAATTTTAAATTTGAATGGTAGAAAGATAAGTAGATTTGACAGTTAGGATTTAGTAAAAATGGTTGATAATCGGGCTCACTTGTTTCAAAACCCATTATATTGTTTAATTTTATTTCTATGTTATTTATTTGTTTGAAGGAAAAAAGTTTATTGAATGGGGAAAAATTTATGAATTTGTTGTATTTAATTTTTTTGGATGGTCTTATTTCAATCTGTCTTAAAATTTTGATTAAACTTAATTCTTCTGATGAGAATCTAATGTGTGAAAAATTGTTAAAATTTTTTAAAATCAAATTAGACTGGAAATTTTGATTTATAATTTCTATTTTATTGCTAGTAAATTTTATTTCTGCTTTTATTGAAAGCATCCTAACGAGAAAAACGATTAATAATAATATTTTGATAAGTTCCATGGTCCTAAAAAATTTCTTAATTATTTTTGAAATTATAAAAATTGCTGGAAAATTGAAAATTCATATAAAAAATGACAAAATAGATTGTGTTTTAAATTTGATTTAAAAATCTATTTTTATAAATAAAAAAAACAAGTTTCATTTTTTTTCGCATTCTTTTTATTCTTATGAAATTAAGATAATTTAGCAAAAAATTTATTATATAATTTATTTGATAATTTTATTTATTAATTTTACATTTAACAATTATCTCAAAGGAAATAAAAATAAAAGGTTTTAAAAATTTAATTTCAATTACTTTTCGTGAAATACGTCATTGCCTCGATAATGCTGCACCTCAAGCCAAAGTCTGCTAATTTTGTGCAAAGTCTCTAAAATATTGCACTATAGCCAAATTTATCTTAATTTGAGAGTTTTACCAAATTGTTGAATAAAGTGTAACTTGTTGAATGTTGCACCATGTTGCATTCACAGAACTTGCTTTTGACTTTTAAAAGAAAAGTTATAAGAATTTTTGCATTTTGTTCTGTTCGGAAAGAAAAGTTATTAGAATATATAAGAAAAGCATTAGAATTAGCATTAATTTATGTTCTATTTTTAATTTTGTAGCAAATTATACAAAACTAAAATTTAGGAGAATAAATCAAGTTTCAACCTTCTAAAAATTATTTAAGTCAAAAAAAAGACCTTTGTTAATCTTGATTATTTTTACCATCATGAAGTTGATGATCAATTCTAAATATCATTTCAATTCTAAGAGTTTAGATTTTAAAATTAATCTTTAATTTAATAAATGAAATAAATCCTCAATCACATATTTTTAGCACAATGCGCGTGAATATATATATAGCTACTGCGCGTACACATGTTTGTGAAACAATAAAAAATGAGTTTTGAATGTGAACGTGTTTCACAATTCAAGCATTTAATAGATTTTTTTTTACAAAAAAAACAATAAAACTCTTTGAGTTTTAAGCAGTCCGAAAAGGTATTTTAAAATTAGAAAATTGAAGAAAGATGAGATTCTTATAAATTAAAAGGCCTTAAAATGCTCTTATTTAATATTCAAAATTAATTTTGTATTAAAAGCAACAATTTAAACCAAAAATTCAAGTATACGCCAAAGCATCAAGTTTTTAAAAATTGTTCAAATTAAATTTTAGGTGTATGATAAGACTTAATTTTTATATTAAGTTTTTTCAAAATAAAATTAATTTTTCCAGAAAATTTCATTTAATATTTGGAAAGATTATAATTAAAAATTTCAAAAAATGTAAAAAAGTAAAATGCTGCTAACTGTTATAAATAGATTATTTACATTTCAGCAATTAAGTAGTTATTGTGCATTTTAGAAAATTGTTTTCCGCTTCCGCATTTTATTATTGCAAATTTTCGGACCAATTTCCGTTCCGCATCCGCTTCAGCTTCCGCAGTTTAGGGACAACCTCCAAAATCCCCTTTTCCATCTTTTGTCAAAATGACTCCCCTAATATTTTAATAATTAAACTGTGAATAAAAAAAATCTCAAATGAGTAAGATTATCTAAATACTAAAATTAAATGATTAATTTCTATCTGCTTAATGTAAAATTAAATGTTCTTTAATACTTCTGCTTTACAAAAATGGAAACAATTGACGTCTTTTAGACGATTATGTTTTGTTAAGACATTAATTTGATGAAATATTTTTTTATCTAGTTGTTCTTGCGCAAGAGTATTGGGTAAAGTAATATCTATTAAACAAAATGAATCCATGAAAATTTTAATATGATGTGTTTCAATTAATTTTTAATTATATTTATTAAAATCCTAAAATTAAAATATACCTAGTTTATGGATTAGATTTCAATGGGTGATACTTTGGTTGGTACAAAAAGTACAAAAAAGATTTTTATTTTTAAAATTATTCTAATTGCCAATACCGCACAATTATTAACATATTAAAGGTTTTTCAAGCCATAGATTAAATTTAAATCTTTTTTTGTTTAAATCAGAAATTATAAAAATATATTATTTATGTTCACAAAAAGGACCAGTATTTAAAATATTGTAGCCATCGCTTTTAAACATAGATTTAATTTTAATTTTAGAATCGAAAAATCCGGAATTTTCTGGATTTTCCAAAGCATAAATATATTTTTGACTTTTAAAATTGATTCCTTTATAAAATAAATTGATAGCAGTTACAATACTGTTTCTATACATTTCAAATTCACAATCCTTGTCACATACCTTACAAATAAAAGAAGCTATTTTTCTTAAGTAATCGTCCAAAATATCAGCATGACCATATTGGGTAAAATTTAAGAGCCATGTTGGACCAATCAATGACTCATAAAATCTTTGATTAGAAACTTTCTCAGGAGCACAGGCCGGAAAAAGAGAATTTGCCGGGACACTATCAAGACCAGTTCTAATCAATAAAGTTGGAATAGCAAAAGGCAATTGATTTGGTGGGTTGGTAATATAAATTTTTATGAAACCAAATGGATCGTAGCCATCAACAGGATCAAGCAAAATAAGAGCTTTCATTTTGCCACATGTTTCATTTAAATACGAGACAACAGCATGACATGATGCTGAATGAGCCATCAAGCTTGGACTTTCCAATGATGGAAAAATTTTATTTTTGACTGATTCTGGTGTGTTTTTGTTATTGAAAAAGGCTGGTAAATTTTCTAGAGTCCACTCAAGACTAATTGAAAAAAGTTTTTCTTCTTTGTCTGGTAATTTGGGAAATCTCAAAGAATCAAATGAAACTATAATCGTTTGGGTTTCTATTGATAACTTGGTTATTAAATCGTTATATCCAAAACCAGGCGCCAATCCATCCAAGCCAGTCATAAAAAATATGACGGGATACGTTCCAGGTTTAGTTGGTGATACAAATTTTATGTCAAATTCGACAGAGTGATTTTTTGGCTTAATAAATGAACCGAAATTCCATGAAATAGTTTCATTTTGAGAATGCACAAAGCCAATACAAATTAATACCAATAGAATTTTGATCATTTTTAGCTAAAATGAATTTCTACTCTATGTTTTAATAGTTTTTAAATGAGAAAATGTCATAATGTTGGTAAACTTTTGTTTACTTTATCAAGATAAAGTCACATTTTATTAGCTTATTGCATGAAAAAATAAACAACTTAAACAAATTTTTTATAACACCTTTTTGATTTCTTAGTAAAATTTTTATGTTTGAAACACTTTTTTTTTTTCTATAAAAAGTACTGTAACGGCTGCGACTGAAAACACTGGTATACCGACCATTGTTCTCAGTTTATAAATTATTCTCAGAAATAAAAAGTTAATGTCTAGAATGGATTATCAAACAAGATCATTGAGTCTAAAAAAATTTAAAGTTTCAAAACAGGATTTAAAAATATTCAGTAGTATCTTATTTTAAAAAAAAAATTTCATTTAATATTAAAAATAATCATAAATTTTTAATAAAGAAGCAGCTTCATTGTGAATTTCTCAACAAAACTGATTATGTTGGTAAATCGTTTGTTTGGTTGAACAATTTTTTGTTTGTTTTTGAGAATACTATTTTCAACTTTTATCCAAAAATATATTTTTTAAAATTAAATGTTTTTTTAAATGAATGTAAAGGATTTTTGAATTCAGGAACAAAATGAAACGACTGGTACAACTCTTAAGATATATTACAATTTTTTTTTTATAATTTCAAGGTTAATCATTAGGCTAGTGCTTAAGTCTTTAATGATCGATTAAAACTTCATTTATTTAATTTAATAAAATAAATTTTACAATTTAAAAAAAAAAATAGTATAGAAAAAAGTACTTAAAAAAGTAAAACATTGAAACATTCAATTTAAATATTTTGAATTTTTTTTCAAAATCTGTAAAGATCAAATTGATATTATTGAATATAGAAAGCTTGAATGTTGATGTTTTCAACATTGATCTCTTGATCACAAAGCTATTCAACAGTCTTATATAAAGATATTTAAAGGATTTTTAACCATTAGCCGTTTTTGACATAGATAACATTCTATCAAGAGTTCTATGCTAGTTCTGTTCTAGTTCTAGTTTTGAATAGGTCAGCATTCGACAATGTCTCAGGCCAGTGTATCCCAATAACCCTCAGTATGCTTCCAGTATGAAAGATGAAATGACTTTTCTTGTCAAAGTTGCTTTTACTACAGAGTTTTACAGTATCAAAGTGAATTACTTGTAGAAAATTCCGCCCAACACCTTTTTATCAATGCGTATTCTTTTCACGACTGACTAAGCTGCTGCTCTCATGCCGTACGGAGAGCATTCTGATCGAGAATAAATTGTCTCCCTAACCCTTTCTTTTTCAGAAGGCTCGATTCACCAATACTAAAATTTTTAAAGCTAATCTTATACTCTTCTTACTTAAAACACATTTTAATCATCCACAAGACACATTTAACGAGTTACTGATGCTGTTACTGAAAGTCCTTTTTCCAATAGGTTGGAAGACCAGTAATAACATGGAGGTTAACAATCACGAAAGAGCTCATCAATCACAATCTGTATGATTTTTTCTATTAAAACTAGTAATCATCTTGAAATGGTTAATTTATGTGGTAATCATATAAAAGTTGTTAAGGAAATAAGTCTTTTGTGCTTTAAGATTGATCAAGCTTTAAATTTTTCTAAACAAGCTTGTACTATTTCCTTAGTTGTGGATGAAGATTACTAAAACATAAAAAAGGAAAAAAATTTTAAACATAAACTTTTTTGGATTATTTGAAAAAATCAAATGGTGAGAAAAAACATAAAATATAAACTCTAAAAATTCTAAAATCTCTAACTAAAACATAAATAAATTTTGGAAATTAATTTTTGAATTTTGCTTTTTGTTTTTTAAAAAATGAGGAAAAAAATAGATAGGGTATTTTTGGCAAATTTAAAATCTCACGTGGTACTGAAATTCTTTTTCAATAGATATCCAAAAGCAGCATAAACCCATGGTAACACTAACCGATGCTCTATTTGCATTAACAATGTTCACGATCACAAACTGAAGGTTTTGTATCCATTTTGTCCTTGAACATAAAAATGATCCAACAATACCAAAACTAACTCAAATTCAAACACATATGAAATACAGGCGCAAGAAGCATGGTGATGTTAATAACATTTGTGGTTTACTTATGGTCTTACTACCAAGAAATTGTGAAAATTTTAAGGTAAGAACACCAACAGTAACTTGAAGTTTATTAATTACGAAAGAGCTCATCGAAATGGGAATTAAATGGGGAGAAGTAAGAATAAAGACAAAAGATTGACTTGAATGGAATCAAAAGTAATAACCCTATGCTCAACAAGAAGAGAATAAGGAAAAAAAAACTTTAAAATTTAAATTTTGAATATTAGCTAAGGTTTTCTTTTAAAAAGATAATAAAATTCAAAATTTTTGACTCACCCCTAAAAAACTTATATTACTGATCTATTGTATTTTCTGGTATTTTCTAATTAAATGGTATTAATGGATGGTCCATGTACTTCAAACATTGACTTATAAAAAAAATTTTAAGAAGCTACGATAACGATTTTTTTTGTTAAAATCTCTACAAAAAAATATTTATTTTATTAAGCTTAATCGTTCAAATAATCAAAAAGGAAAATTGTTAATTTAATTCAGAAAGATTTCAAATATGTTTTGAAATAGAAAAAAAAAATTCAAGCATAATATCAAGACCTAGATATTTCTTTAGACTTTGTTATTAGCTTAAACTAGCTAGAAAATAGCGAAATGAACTCACGACAAAGCTTCCTTAATAGCTCTGAAAACGTCGGTATCATACCACGTAGTCTTAATTCAGAATTTGATAAAGAGGAAAAAAAAATTCAGCATTTCGAATCGACAAACAAAAAATTTTACAAAGATGTCAAAAATTACTGCGACAAATTGGACGAATTGGCTAAATCTGAGACCAAATTAATAGCAAATATTTCTAATATGGCTAATCCTTTGGCAGATTCAAACCAAGAGCTAGCTGAGAAATCACAAAAACTTAAGGAGCAATTGAACGAACGAGCAAAATCCACTGATCAATTGAAGCAAACTTGTCTCACAAGTGTAGTTGAGCCCATGAAAAAGCTTAATTCTGTTTTTCCTCACGTCTATCAATCGATCAAAAGACGTGAACAATATCTAAAAGATTTACAAAAGCAGCAGGAAAAGCTCTATAAATTGCAGGACAAAGAGCATACGGGAAATAATTTAGTCAAAATAAATCAACAAACACAAATAGTCAATCAATCTAAACAACAGTTCATGAAAGAGCATTCATTTTTGATGAAGGAGCTTCCAAATTTGTACTCTAGTCGACTAGATTATGTGAGGCCTTGTGTTTATAGCTTGATCAAGTCACAGGAAAAATTTTATGATGACTATAGCAAATTTTATGAGTCTGCTTTTGACAGCTCAACCAGTCAAAGCTACGAAAATTCAAATAGCCAACAAGAAGACCTAGATGATGAGATAAAGAAACTTAGTGATGATGTTGAAACTTGTTTAACAGACATTAAGTCTTTGTCTATAGTTGCTAGCGATTAATTTTTTTTTCAATTTTTTTTTAAATATTTAAACTATCAATTTGTAAAAATAAACAATAATTATTTTTATCTTATTTTTAAATTTTTTAATAAAATTTTGATCAAAGACAAATTAATTTTCATCATAAACTTGATATTGCTAGGCAACTGATGAAAAAAATTTGACATGCTGAGCCTGTTTGAAAGAATTTTTGAATTTTTTTCTATTCGATTCTGAAAAAATAAAAAAAAATTGAACTGAAAATTGAGAAATGGTTTTTCTACGAGCTAAAGTTTTAGTAATTGGCGATTGTTGTGTGGGAAAATCGGCAATTTGTCAAGTTTTGTCCAGCGATGGTGGATCATATCCCAAAAATTACAGTTCTGTGAGTTTAAAGCAACGTTTCTAATCTAAGTTCTGACTTTTTCTTAAGACCATAATGACCGAACTTTTAATAAAACAAATTCAACTAACAGACACTGATGACACAGTTGAATTATTTTTGCACGATAATTCGGGAAAAGCTATTCACTTTGAAAATTGTAGAGAAACAGTATATTTTTACTTTTTTAATATTTGAAATTATTTAATTAAAACTCTTTTTATAATAGTGGTTAAATGCAGATATGATTGTGTTAGTTTATGATGTGAGTAACAAAGATTCGTTCGGACACATTAAATTTTGGTACGAGAAAGCCAAAGAGTCGTTTTTGTATGATAAGGAGATAATCGGTTGTGTAATTGGCAATAAGTCAGACTTAAACAGCATTGTTAGTCAAGCCAATGCAAAGCAGTTGGCTGAGAGCATAAAAATGAAAGCGTTTGAATGTTCAGCAGTAAGAAAAATTCACTTTTAGTCATCAAAAATTCTAATTTTTTTCTTTAAAGAAAGACAATAATAGCATTTTGGATCCTTTTAAATATCTTGCATCGGAATATGTTAGAAAATATAACAATGATATACAGAGAGTTCAGGATATAATCAATTAGATTTTTTTTCTAATAATTTTGATAAATTTTTTGAATTTAATAAAATACCACAGTATCTTAACTCATGGAATTTTGTATTTTACAATATTTTTTTCAAAAAATTTATAAATCTAAAGAATAAAATGAATAGAAAGAAATTAGAATTGGCACAAAAACACTCATGGCATCCTTCTTCAACTTCTTGATCTTGGTCAGTAAAATGCCGTCCTTTTAGATGATGGGCGATTGAGCAAAAAAGATGATAATCTTTTGCTGGATGAGGAAAAAGTTCGATCCTTTTCATCTCTTCTGCTTTTTCCATTTTTATTAGATTTTAATGAGGAATAATGTTATCTTGAAGAAACAAATCTAGCTTTTGGCTGACCAAAGAAGAACATTTTTCTTGAGGTGAAGCATACATTTGTTCTAACTGTTAAATTTTGCATTTATAGCACTACGACCTAAAATCAGCTCAAAGTGTATTACCATTTGAAAATTGCACCAAACACCACAGCACTTTTTTATCTAGCCGTGTCCTTTTCACTACTGGCTGATCTTGTAAACAAGATACTTCTGTTTCCGATAGAAAATTATGACATAATAGTACCAAAATTTCAAAAATTTTATTTAAAATTTACATTTTTAAATGTTTTTAAAATTAAATAAATATGGTTTTGAAGAGCATTGAATTCTATTTTTTTTTAAAGAAAGACATTAAAAGCCTGAATAAAGTCTAGTTTAGAGCTATCAAATCAATGCCTAGTCTCAAAAATCTCAGCTATCTCTCCAAATTTACAAAAATTTGTTTACTTCCGTTTCTAGAAGGAGAAGAGAATAAATTTCAGATTTCAAACTATTTTGAATCTAAAATATTTTTTTTAATGGTCAACATGGTTTGTCAGACTATTCATGATGAATATTTGAGTGAAATAAATCAAGCCAAAGTAAAAAAACTAACAACTTTATCATTAATCGATTTTAGAAAAGCTTTTGATGTGATAGACTCAAATCTTTTACTTTTAAAGTTGTTTCACCATGGGTTTGATAAAAATTCCTTGGATCTTCTATCCAATTACTTTACTAAAAGAGCACGAATAGTTCGTTTTGGGAATGAACAATCTAAACCTACTTCATTCAAGTTAGGTGTACCACAACGTTCAGTATTGGGTCCACTTCTTTTTATCATTTTTATAAATCATTTGCCATATCATACGAATAAGATGAGGGACAGGAAACGATGCATGCTTTCCCTATCTGTAGTGTAGAACCTGGTCCAGTGGTTATGTTATGTGCTACCGATGACTATCTTTTCTGCTACTTCAACAAATGTATTCAAAGAAAAACTTGACAGATCTCGGCAATTAGAGCCTAATTTTACTACTTCTACTACCTCTTTTTATCTAATTCTCGTTTAAGATTGGAGTCATTTTCTCATTACTTAGCATTTTTGATTAGAATTTAAACTAGGCATTTTCTTAAATGTTTATCTATTTTCTTATGAAATGTGTAATTTAAAAAATATTTGCTTTTATAAAATAAAAAATTACATTCTTTCAAAACGAAATAAGTTTTGAATTTGAGCAAATAATTCAAATTAATTTAAAAAATTTGAATTAAATAAAAATCAATAATATTTGAATTTAAAATTAATTAATTTGCCATATTTTTGAAAATATTTCATCACTTAAAATTTCTAGACTTTTCCCCAAAAAAAAAGAAAAATAAAAAAAAATGAAAGTTCATTTGAAAATGAAAATAACCAAATGAACGTTTAAGTTTAATATCAAATGCATCATTTAAATAAAATCGAGTAGAAAAAAGTCCAAAATTTGGATCTCTTGAGGTAAAAAATTTAAAAAAATTTAATCAAGCAAATTTATAAATAAAAAAAGCATATTTTAATATAATTTTGACTTGGGTGAGAAACCGGTTGGTAATCGGTTTCTTAAGATAACTAGTTCTTTTTCATTTGGAAAAGTCATTAAAATTAATATGAATTAAAAAAAAAATTTTCTTTTTTTCTCTCAAATTATCAAATTTTAATATATTAAAAAAATCTAAAATTAAATTTTTTAAATTAAAAAAAAAAAATGAAATAAAATTTTTTCGTTTTTTTATTTATTTAAGGATATTCTAAATAATTAAAATAAGATTCAAATATTTTTGAAATGCATTAAAATATTTTCATTTAATTTTTGTTTTAAATTTTGAATAAAGGTCATCTTTAACAACTAATTTTCATTTTCTCTTCTTAAGTATTCTTTCTTTCTAAATATATAGATTAAACAAAGGTTTCATCAACCGGTTTCGTAGACGAATCGGTTTCCGAACCCTAGTTTAAATCAATAAAAAAATTTTAAAGTTAAAAAAGAACAAATTTTCATTAAGAAATTTAGGAATGATTGAAAACAAAAAGTTTGATTTCTATTCAAACGACTAATCAATATTCTATTTATTATTTGAAGATCTGGTTTCTTTATGATTTTATCTTTTTATTCAAAAAACTTTTTTTTTAAAATTCAAGATGACTTTATACAAAATTTATAAATAGTACATTTTACATAAGATGACACATAATGAGTCATTTAACAAGAGCAGATATTTTGAAGATTAAAATTTTTTTTTTGTAATAATTATATTGCCAAAAATGACAGATTAATTAAAAAATTTAAATTTTTTTCTCAATTTAAATCAAAACTATATCTTAATAAATATAAATTTTAAAATAAAATAATTCATCTCAATTTATTTAATTTAAAATGCATTATTGATATTGATATAAAATAATTTTTTCCATTAGGCTAAATAAAAATTTTTTTTCAAATGATTAAATAAAAATTTTTTTGCTTTTGTTGATCACGTGTTTGCTTAATGGTCAACTAGAAAAAAATGTTTCAAGAAATAAAATATTTTATTAGATTTAAATTAGGCGTATTGTTTTAAAATAAACAACAAAAAAAAATATTGATGAATTTTCTAAGCTAGAGAAAGTATGCCAATGCGTTTTTCCCACACAAGCGCAATCTGGTTCATAAATTTCTTGATCAAGCTAAACAAAAAAAAAATTTTATCGTCATTAAAACTTTTGATTTATGTATTTTTATTTATTTTTTTTGGCTCTCTCTCTCTCTTTCTTTCTCTCGTCCTCTTCACTTTTCCCAGTGTTTCATAATTAAAAGAGTATTTTTATTTACCTGAACTAAATTTTTAAGTCTTTAGAAAACAAAACAATTTTTAAAAACTAATTAACTAATTTTAATGTAGGATTGTGAGTGATAGAACTAAGAGAAAAAGAAAAAAGAGAGAAAAAAAAGATATATCTATCATATTTTTAAATCAGTCAAGCATGACCGGCCCTTATTTTTTCCTATTTTTCTCTCTTGTTTTCAATTCAATTTACATTGAATGTTAATTTTGCTATTTATTTTATTTTGAGCGAGCATTAATCCAGAACTTATTGGCCATGTCCAAAATAGACAAGTACACATTTTCTAACGATGAGAATGACTTTTCCAAGCTGAATTCGGGCCGAACTAGCCGCCAGGGCGAGTTCGGTCGAGTCCGAGAAAGCATAAATAGCTTTGAAGACACGTCTGTGCGCAACTCGCATTCAGGCGCCACCGATGGAGGAAATGTGATGGCCAATGGCGGTACTAGCGGTGTTTCATCCACTTACAGGCTCAACCAAGGATCCATGGAGGCTTTGGGTCGTAATCAGCGCGAGACTCTGCACTCGCGCTTCGACTTCATCAAAGTGCTCGGCAAGGGCACTTATGGTAAGGTCAAACTCGCCAACGACAAACGCACAGGCAAGCAAGTAATTAATTTTTACAGTTTTTATTTTTTTAATTTGAAAGAAAGTCAGTAAGACAAATAAATATTTGAAACAAATAATTTAGGTTGCTATTAAAATAATTCACAAAAACCGCATAGAAAATAAGCAAGACTTGGCTCGGGTGAGACGAGAAATCGAGTTCATGTCAAGACTTAATCATCCGCATATCGTTAAAATTCTGGAAGGTAACCTCACCTTAATTATCTAATGCTTAGCTAATAAGAGCAAGATTTTTGAAATTGCACCAAAAATAAGAAATAGTTTTTGCTGATTTTCTTTTAAATTTTCTATTTTATATTAAATGTTTAAATTACACGTGGCCCTTTCTAGGTAGCCATAAAGCTCATTAATAAGAGTAAAATAAACGTTAAACCGCGCAGGCTAGAAAGAATAAGACGAGAAATTGATTTCATGGCTAACATAAATCATCCGCATATTATTAAAATCATAGAAGGTAAAAGTTAAATAAATTTGGTGATTTGTTTAAAAATTTTGCTTTTTTTCAATTTTTTTTCTTTCTAACATGTTTTAGCTCAACTAACATTTTTTAAGATCATTAAATTTTATGAATCTTAGGAAGATCGTTTAAAAGCATTTTATTTTTTATATTTTTTGTTATTATAAAGGAAGTTGAGCTTGTTTAGACCTTGATAATTTATACTACTGTATTTCATCAAACTATTGGAAACAAGAAAATACATATTTTACATGTCAAAAGACTAGTGAATTTTTTTTAAACGAGAGACACATTTTTTTGAGAAAAGCAACTCTAATAAAGAGAAATTTTTGATTCAAATACTAGCAAGTTTCTTCTATTTGATGAAATGCGATGATTTTTTAACAAACCTCTTATGACAATCAAAATTAAACTCATTTTTATAAGTTTATTTTATTAAAAAGATAAATTAATCTAATTTTGAATGATTTGCAATAACCGAGTTTTGGTTATATACTTAATTGTAGGATAAGTCTGTACTCGGGGGCAGTTGGGATGACTTATCCTTGGTTTAATTGGAAGACCAAATAAGAGAAAAACAAAGTTGTAGTTAAATGATAAACTATTTGTAAAAATGGAAACTGAAATATTGTTGTTGTGTTTTGAATATATTTAGAAATTAAATATGACTAGAAAGTAACATGTACTAATTACATAAACTAGTTCAGTTTCAATATAATATTAAATTTAGATTTAAACATATCTGATAAAAAAAATCAAAAAATTTTTTATTTGACTCAATTTATTTATCACTTTATTTATGTCACAAAATTAGTCTTTTTAAATTTTTCTAGTCAAAGTTTTTATATAATTTTTTAAAAAATTTCGCCAAATAAATAAGCTTTTTTAAACAAAAAAAGCAATTATTTATTCAATTATTTTTTTATTTTTTTTTCAATACAAAATGTAAATTTTTCATTAGATAAGGTATTATTTTTTATATTTTATCAACACAAACTCATTAAGTAGTTTCTGACTGAATCATTGCACTTTAGAAGAGTAAAGTCATGCACTTAGACTGTGTAATAAAATAGCAATGATCAAAATAAGACAATCAAAATAAAAAAAAATGGAAATAAAAAAAACATAATTGATTTGTTACCTTCTTTGATCAGTTATTCATCAGCTTATTAACTGATGCACAAAGATAAGTAATAAATATACTTGTCACGTATCTCAGAAGCTAAACGCTTCGAAATGCTGACAGAGACATTTACACTAAGCCAACATCTTGACTTAATTATAAGCTTGTGTTCTGTACACGAGCATATGGGTATAAATAAGGATTCCATTCTTAGAACTTCAGAACGTTCAACTATATTAATAAAGCTTTTAAGACAATATATTGTATTTACTATTAACCGGTTACAGATTTGAATGCTTCAAAATGACATGAGTCACTTTGAAATTATCAAAATAACATAACAGTAAAATAGGAAAAAAAATTTATTATTTCTTAAATATTTTTGAAATGGATGAACTTGTTAGCAATTTAAACTCATTAGAGTTACATTCTATTAAGCCGAGCGATGAATAAGCAGCTATTAATCTTTCTCATTTATTAGACGATTTACCGAGAACTAACAATTTTTGTGAGTCTTGACATAACTCATTTTCAGGTATCTTAAAACAACCACTCTTAAATATATCAGTTAGTGGATTCACTTAGAATTGAACAAAATAAAATGGAAAACAATTTATTAAAATTAAGAAACGATAAATTACAATAAAATACAGTGTGTTAAAAGTGAAATAATTCTGTGATGAAAATATTGGCAAGTTATGATCGAAATAAGAAATTGGAGACATTTAAAGATTTAAGTTTATTATTCAAACAAAAAAAAATTGATTAATAGACAATTTATTCTTCTTTTTTTTTCTTTGATAAACTTATAATGATTATGTTATTTTGATTGTTTTATTTTGTTTTATATTGTCATCATGAGCATTTTATTCTAAACACTCCTATTTTGATAATATGGATATTTAACTGTCCATTATTCTTATTTCAATTTGTCCATGGGACTTAAACTTTAATTAAATAAATAAAAAAAATAAATAATATACCTGCACTTAATTCCATATTTAAGTAACATTATTTATTTAATATTAATTAATTTGTATATCTGTACGTAGCCAAAGCTCATTCAGAAAAAAATTGTCGAAATTAGAATAAAGAAAAAAAATACGTTAAAAAAAGGGAAAATATTAAAATTAAAATGAGATAAATTTAGATAGAGAGTTACAAAATAAAGGTTTGATGACTCAGAAAAAAAAGAAGGAAATAGTAAGTTAGCATTAGCACAATGGAGTTTGATGTTGGCCTGCCATATATTATTCCACAAGTCTAAGGACAAATGGAATATATCCTCATATATCTTTCGAAAAGCTAACAAAACGTGACTTGGAAAATAATAAGATAGATTCGATTAAATACTTCTTTATCTTGTGTGTTAAATTTTAGGTCCCATTTTTTGTTTGATTAAATTTTACCTAGAATTACAGGGTTCCTTAATATCTTCTTTCAATGAACTAAAAGTTTATTTACGATCAAAATAAATACCGAGAAACTTTTAACTTCTTAATGGCTTTCGGTACATTCTTAGATCAAAATCATTTATTTTATTAGGAAAAAAATTGGCAAAGTATAATTTTTTGATCAAATTTCATTTTTCAAAAATGATCAAAATATTTTAAATGCGCAATTAAATTTCATTGTAGATTTTTAGCTATGTAAATTTTGGTACAAAAAACAAAAACAAAAATTCTAAATTGAAATAACTTTTTTAGTTTGACTCTAAAACCTGTTCTGCAAATTGTATCAGCTGATACATCGTTTGTATCACCTAAATTTAATATGTGCAAAAACTCTGCAGCTATGCAAAACTCTATATGCATTGCGAAATTATCAAAATAAAATTGCAAACTTTTTTCAGACTCTGGTTTAGTGTGATACAAACTATGTATCAACTGATACAATTTGCAGAACAAGTTTTAGACTTACAGAAAAAAAGTTATTTTAATTTCAAATTTTTGTTTTTGTTTTTTGATCCAAAATTCACACTGCCAGATCTTTTAATTTGTGTTATATTTCAAAGCTTTATTTTTAGACTTTTGAAAAAGGAAAGTAATTTTTAAGAATAGTTTAAAATTTAATTGCGCATTTAGAATTTTGATCATTTTGTACTATCTTCGTCAGGAAATTTTATTTGAATAAAATTTTGAGCTCAAAGGTTTACTAATTGAAAATTTTGTTAGAATCTTTGAATGAAAAAAAAACCCTTTATGATGATTTTTGGAACAAGTTTTTATACCAAAAATTTAGTAAGCTTAGAAAAAATGCTAGTTGAACTAATGCCTGCTAAGTCTTTCAAAAAGTCTTTTACTTCAGTTTCAACAGAGCTAGAAAGTAGAGACTGGACGATAGAAAAATTAAATAAATAAGTAAATCAATACATGTATAGAAAATAGTATGAATAAAATAAGATTAAAGTAAATCTAATTTGAGCTATTTAATTTATACATTTTTGAATAATAAAATTTGATCAAATATTCTAAATTGCCTAAAAATTATTGAACATAACTTTTCAACTTTTTATCTTCATTTTCCACTTAGGAAGCCACTTTTCTAACTCATCTAAGTATCTTTTCATCTTATTTTCAATAGAAATAAATTTTTTTTTTACATATGAAGTTACAATATCGTCAGCAAAGAGAAGGGAGTATTCATTATTGGTTTTACCTTTTTTTTATTTAAGGAATATCATTAATAAATATGCTAAAAATAAAGGACTAAAAACTGAATTTTGATTAACACTTGCCGAGATATTGGATACATCACTAAATTGATCGTTTGTATTAAGATATTATTGTTTAATAAAGTATCAATTAAAATAGTCTTTAAATAAACAATTTATAAATTGAATCGATCAATTTTTAAATCAAAATATTATTTTATTTCACATTTTGTTTATTTCAAGAATGATTCTAATGTATTATAAACATTTTTATCTTAAAAAAATTTAAAAGTTTTTTCAAGTGTTGTTGTGTGCCTACATATGCATGAATAATTGATTTTTAAACCATTAGTTGTATTTTTTTCCACCCCTTCTCAATAAAAGAATGCAAAATCTTAAGGCATTACGTTCTGAACCGATGTGTTTTCTGTTTTAAATTTTCTAATTTTAAATCAAATAAAATTAAGATTTATTTATGTTTAAGTTTATTTTTTAAATAAATTTTTTTTTCTATTTTATTTAATTAGCAAGGATCTTGATATCGATTTTGTAAAATTTTTAAAATTTATGTGAACAAAAAAAAATTGGAATAAATTCTTGTCAAAATTTATTAGTATTCATTCAAGATTCATTTTTTAACTTGACTAACTTTAAAAATTGATTGATCGTTCAAAAAATCTATTTTTTTCATTTTAAGTTTATGAAAGCTCGGAGAAAATAATTTTGGTTATGGAAAATGCCAGTGGTGGAGAGCTGTACGACTATCTAAACGAGAGAAAAAGAGTTTCAGAAGTGGAAGCCCGTGGTATTTTCAGACAAATTGTTTCGGCTGTTCATTTTTTGCACAAAAATAGAATTGTTCACCGAGATCTTAAGCTTGAAAACATTCTAATTGATTCTAATGGTGACATAAAATTGGCAGATTTTGGTCTTAGCAATAACTGGAGTCCAAATAACTTATTGTATACTTTTTGCGGCAGTCCGCTCTATGCATCTCCAGAAATAGTCAATGGTTTTCCATATTTTGGACCCGAAGTTGACTGCTGGAGTCTTGGTGTCCTGCTATATACACTTGTCTATGGATCGATGCCATTTCAAGGTGGCGACTACAACAGACTAGTCAAGCAAATTACCGATGGCCAATTCATTGTTCCTAGAGAGCGATCCGGTGCGTTTGGACTTATCAAAAAATGTCTTTGCACAAAAGCTTCTAAGCGTGCATCAATTGACGATATTGCTGAACACTGGTGGGTTAATGTAGGCTATGCCTATCCTCCAGTCGTTTTTTATTCCTACATGCCCGGCTCGTCTAGGCAAGGAGTTCAAGCACTCGGATACGAAGGATCCCCTAAAGTCAGCCCCAGTATTCAACTGACAAGAAAAAATTCATTGAATCAACAAAATTCCGCCCAACCCAATGCAGTTTACTAAAAAAAAAAGAACTTTTAAGTGCTTGTAAATTCTTTTAATAAAATAGCGATAAACTTTCAAATATTCTAATTAGATTTAGTTGTTTTTTTTTGCATGAATAAACATTTATTTAGATTTTTTACTATTTTAGAAAACATAACATTTTAAAGTATAAGTAAATTTGTTAAATGATACCAATAATTTTATAATACTTTTTTATCTAAAAAATTTTTTAATTTTTTTTTTCAACTTTAATTTACAGTTTTATTTTTATTATTTTGAAATAACAATAAAAATTTTTAAATATTAACATTTGGATGTTCAATTTTTCTTGTCTTTAATCAAATTATTAATCAAAAGATTGTTTATTCTTTTCTCAATATTTTCTCAAAGACCAAAGATCAAGAGTTAAGTTTAGAATTTTATTAAATAAAACATTTAAAATTAAAATTAATTTTTTTTTTAATAAAGTTAGAATTAATTGAGAAATAATTTAATTAGAATATTAATCCTCAATAACTTGATAAGGCTCTAAATAATATGGCTTTGTATTATTATTTTCAATCAGATGGATAAACCATGGACATTTTCAGTTCACTCCAAAAAAAAACTCCTTTACAAATTCAACCAGTTGACAAGAAATCTAAATTTAGATAATGATGATAGGATTCAAGAGTTGTTAAACACTGACATTCCAAAATCAAACAAAATAGCTAAATTTGATGATTATCCGAGATTTCCTAGCAATATAATCTGCCTTCTATTGTCAAAAAATTTATCTAAATAACTAATGATTAATTTGATAAATTTTCTTATTAATCATATTAGCTGGGTAGGATAAAATCAAACTATAACTAACATCTACTAGATATCTATATATGTCAAAAAGAAGCTTATTTTTGAAATTTTTTTTGTTGATTCATTATAAACTATTTTTTTGTTTTGCCTAATAATTTTTCAAATAAAATGACTTTTTGCTGATATTCTTTTTTATTTATTAAAATATCTATATTTGCGAAAAAACTTGAATGAAAAATTTTGTGCAAATAAACTTAAGAGAACTTAGTAATGTTTAATGCTAATTTATTCATATATTGATTAAGACTTAATGATTTTTTTGCGTAAACTCTTGAATTAGAAAATTTTTTAATAATTGGTTAAAGCATAAATAAAACACAATATTTTTTCCTGAAGCAGTTAAAGAGTAGCTCGGTGTGTTGGAGCATCTTAACATTCATTGTTTGTAACTATAGAGAGTTTAATCAGAAAAAGACCTCGTTTTGACATGTTCGTTAAAAAGAGGTATGTCTAAATGAAGTTCCCATTATAAAACAAGAGAAAAAAACAAAGGAAAAAATTTTGGTTCCAAAAATTTTATTTGGAAACAAAGATTAAACTTTGATAAAATAAACTAATAAAAAAGGGAATTAAATTTATTTTAATAAATTTGAAATTTTTTGCTGCTTGAATTGAACATTTTTTGATTTGGAACTTTCGATTTCAATTAGCTTTTTCAACAAATCTTGGTTTTCATTGTCGTCTGCGAGTAAAAAATCTTTTTGTTTCTTTATCATTTCCAAAAACTCTGCTCAAGATATAATGTTTTTTACCCTCAAATAGTTTTTACACTGACTTCATCACAATTTTTTTTTCTATTTATTGTCCATTAAAATAATAATAATAATAATAATAGTTAATATTCTACGGTCAGGTTTAGTTTAACTAAACTGACAAAGCAGGAAGACTAGCGTAATCCCACTATAGTAGGCTTTTCGTTATTTTTGTTTCTACCGACATTG
>PJRA01000297.1:426476-438922 GCA_016987375.1 Brachionus koreanus
AAAAATACTACCACAGCACTGAATCCTCTATTCAAGGCTATTATTAATTTATTTATTTAAAGTTTAAGTCCCATGGACAAATTGAAGTATATAAAAAAAAAAAATTTTAATCAAATAAGTCCTTTTTACATTTATTAATTTAACTAGATGAGTTTATACTTAAGATAAAAGAGTTAGAGTAAAAGAGTTAGTAGAAAGATATATTAAAGTAAGACACAATTATACATAAAAATCTATCTTTAGCAGATCATTTAATAAATAAAAAAAGTTATCGTAGTTTAGGCTAAATTCCATATTTAATTTGATTTGGGAAACAATGAATTTCACTAAATCAACTAGACCACCATTTTCCTCAATAAATAAACGATCAATTATTGCTAGAGAAGTCTTAGAACTAATCCAAAATAATCCAAAACATCAATATGAGTCTTTTTCTCCACATGATTAGGTTGTTTGCAAAAGGAGGTTTTTTTCTGATCAAACTTTTCATAATTTCCGCAAAGGAAGGTCAAAATATTCCAGCATACTGAGCTATTCTTTACTTGCTTTAAAAAGAATATCTTGTGTTTTGTGTATAGTTGTTCAATTATCTCTAACTGTAAGGTTTATGTATTTTTTTTGTTTCAATTGATTTTATTTTTTCATTCATTTATTTTGTTTTAGTTCTTAAAGAATCAATTTTTTTTTTCTTCTGGATTTTTTTTTTCAATACAAACTTTTATAACATTTATTTTTTGGAATGGGGACTGAAAAGAAGGGGAAAAGCCGTTCGGGATAGTCCTAGGGGTAAATCTCTCAAATTTATTTTATTAAATGAGTTCTTAAAGAAAGATTTTTTTACATAATTCTAGAAATATTATTCTGTGAAATATTAATGATAAAATAAAATTAGTTATTGCCAACAAGGAGATAGTTTTTGAAATGTAAAATCAAATAAGTAAAGGTGCTTTAAATTTTAATGATCAAAGTAATTATATTTTAAAATATGCAAAATATTTAGAATAACAATTAATTTAATTATTGTTTAAGTACAAGTCATGAAATGGCTGCGAAATCAAATTAAATTTGCGACAAATTTTTAATTTTCTGACTGTTTATTTCTAAATTAGTTTCATATTTTTTTTTACCTTTTTTGTACTCTTAATTCTGCTCAACAAAACTATTCTAGAAAAATATTTTCTTTTTTTTTAATTATTTTATTAAATGTTAATAAAAATTTTTACATTAAATTTATTATTCGTCGTTAACTAATTCATTTAAATTTTCTAGCTCGTTAGTTCGTCTTAGGTTTTTTGCATCTTGGGATGAAGAATCGTCGCCTTGGATTTCGGCAGTCAAATTTTCAACCTCGTTGGTGCGATGAAGCTTGAAATTGGTCTGTTGGGATTCTGTTTTATCGTT
Organism: Brachionus koreanus; assembly: GCA_016987375.1. Taxonomy (NCBI): domain Eukaryota; kingdom Metazoa; phylum Rotifera; class Eurotatoria; order Ploima; family Brachionidae; genus Brachionus; species Brachionus koreanus. The sequence goes on from PJRA01000297.1 coordinate 427,878, forward strand.
TCCGAGACCAGAAAGATCATTGCCACAGCTAAGATTGTGATTGTTAGCAAGAGAACGAGTATTAACGGATGTGGTGGATGGCACAACGTCTTTGTTAATGAGCGAATTGGACCGGAGCAAATGTGCATCTAAGAATTGTTTTCTTTGATTAGTTTCACACGAGTATGTATTCTGCTTTTTTAGGGCTTTCACCTCTGTATCACCTGTTGATGACGACATATCTACTATTCTAAAAAAAATCAAAATTTAAAAATCATAAATTATAAATGCACAAAAGTTGAATAAAAATTAAAGTTTATACAGCAAAGAAAAATACGAAATAAAAATCGAAAATAATCTTTGTATCTGCTGGTTTATTGTTCAAATTGGTAATTAATCTAATCTAAAGATTAGATATGAAATCAATCAAATAATGATTAATGTCAGTTAGATTTTAACCCAAGTCGAATTCTTGAAATAGTTGAAACTCAAGGAATTTAAAATCAAACTAATAAGAGAACAACCATCTATTTAACAATAAAATTAAAAAAAAAAATTTTTTTGAATATTTTCAAAATCATATTAATTTATCAGTAATTTTGACTGATAAATAAAAAATTACGTAATTTATCTAAATTAATTAATTGTAAAATTATGTCTTAATTTCGTTGTTTTATGATCACTGTATAAGCTCAAATTCTCTCTTCATACAACTTTTGAATCAACCTGTTAAATGTTCAGTTTTTTTTTTTTCATTAAATAATAAATGTCAATAATTATTACAAGAAATTGAATAAAAAACAACTCAGACACAAGTTCACTTGCACTTTCTAAAAATAATTATAATAATATTTTAATTTTTTTTTCAAATAAAATTTGATAAGTAATTTAACAAGTATAGAATTGAATTTAAAACTTAAATCAGAGCATAATTGAGGATAAAATTTATCCTGCAAATTTTATTTAAATCGAAAAAATGAAAGATCACTTTTATTACTGAACAAAAAATCGATTATCTCTGATTGAATATTTTTAATTTTCAGTTTATTACTTTGAAAATAAATCATAATTAAATTCAATTTTGAAATGACTTGAATTAAACTCTCAAATTAGTCTGGAAATTCAAAAGCTGAAATTCTAATTGTTCTTAATTAAATAATTATTTTTTAAATTTTTGCCTCATTAGATATTTATTCATTAAAATCAATTAAAACATTATGTTTTTTTTTGTAATTTTGGAACATTTCTAAATATTTAAGCGTATATAAATCGCTCTAATCTAGCTTAGAAAAGCATTCTTGATTTAAAGATTAATTAAATTTAAGAAGCGCAAAAAGTGTGCAATTTTCTTTTTTAATGGAAAAAAGATTACCTAGTCTAATTTTTTATCTTCGCTTAGCCTTAATTATTAGTTTATAAATAGAAGCACTTTTTATATTTCTTAAATAAAAAATAATCCAAAAATTGGGTATATTTTGCTGGAAAAATAGATAATTATCCCAGGTAAAAAATTCTATAAATTTGATAAAAGAAAAATTTGAACTTTTATTTTTCCAAATACCTGCGACAAACTGAAAGTTTATAAAAAATTTCTTTTAAAGGTCAAATATTATCTAAATATTTTTACCTAAAATATCATCAAGTTTTTTAGTTATAGTTAAATAAAACTATATAAAAATTAAATTACTTGTTATTTATTTAAAAATATTCAATTTTTTTTCCTTTCAAACTTTTTGAAGAAAATTTTAAATAATCTTAAAAATATTTTGCAACAAATTTGAACTTGATCCATTGAACTCAACAATTTATATCTCAATTGTATTTAGGTATGGTTGACTGCAGACAAATAATTTGTCCAGAATTGTTTAAAAGTCACAAGTCTAAGACTTTTTATTTATTTTGTTTACTTTTTATTTTATTTTATTTTCATATCCAAAGATGCTTTAAAAAAAGAATTTGAAATTTTAAAATTATAATTACAAAATTAATTTTAAAATTTAAAAATATAACCAATTTTTTTTTACAATTAAAAAATAATATAAATTATATAATTTCTTGAAGTCCGGACTTTGACTTTTACAAAATTAAAAATTAATTTAAAGTCTGGACTTGGACTTAAATTCTAAAGACTTTGACTTTAATTTTGGACTTTTAAACAATCTGAATTTGTATTGAGTAAATAACTGTAAATAAATGCTTGAATTGAAAGTTATAAAATAAACATTATTTATAAATCAAAATTTCAATGAATTGATAAAAGATTTTGACTTATAGGTCTACAAATTATTTTAACAGATGAAGTGTTTTAAATTTTCAAATTTTAGATTTAAAATTCAATTCAAGAAATTAAAAAAGAATTTATGAAATTGTCAATCAGTGATTTAGTAAACATAAATTATTGGATTTATATATAATTTCACTTTTTTATAGAATTAAGAAAAACAATTCATATACTTTTTTATTATTATGATTAAATAATTTTTGAAAGCAACTAAATTTAACTGGTAATGGATAATCATTACAAACAAGTCTCGAATTAAATTTTTTTTATTTTTCTTAAATTTGAAAGACTCTTGTATCTAGCATTTTTATTATAAAATATAAAATAAATATAAAATAGCATAAGATAGAAACTAATCATTCAGTTTGTGTGTCAAATAAGAATTAAATATCCTTAAAGTTTTCAATAAATAATGAAAAATTCTAATAATGCTCTTAAATTTTTTTGGAATTAACCCATACTCATTTAAATGTAAAATGCGAACACTAAAGAGTCTTTACTTTAAAAATAAGCCCAGTGTACGGCTTAACATTGCCTTAATTAGACAGCTATCACCAGCGATTAGAATCATTTTTTATTTTAAATTTAAATTTTTTTTAAAGAAATTTTTTTCAAAAATTAAAATAAAATCATAGTGGGGACTTCGTCCCCCCTCCTTATAATTCACCCCTCAACTTGAAAAGTTGTTTTCTTTAAGTAAAACAAATTTTAACTACATTGAATATTAAAAGATTAATCACCATTAAAATTTAACTTATGGCATTTTTTTGGAACCTTAATTTTATAAGAAAAAGTCTTAGTTAGTATTACTTAAAAAAAAACTATAAATGAATAAGTTTTCTATTTTATATTAAAACTGTCTTTTTTAAGAAACTTAGTTCTAATTTGAATTAAGATACGATCTATCTAATAACCGTAAATCTTTAAAGATTTTTTAATTAATAACTTTGCCTCATTCTATTTCAGGAAGTTGTCTTTTTTTATACCTATATCTAGGGATTTTTTATCAAATAGATTTAACTTTTGTAAATATTTATGTCACCTAATCAAAAGATCTGTTTTTTAGTTCAAAAAAATTTTTTTATGGATCATTTTCTATTTAATTAATTTTGTTATCATTTTTATACATTTGTTACCTTATCCATGCGGAGCATCTTTTAATTAAAATGTTTATAAACTTTAAAGCCTCATTCTATTTTGACCCATCAGTATTTTTTAAAAGATTTAGATCTAAAGAATAAACAGATTAATTGATGATGCTATTAAATTTAACTGTGTATAAAAAATTCTATTTTTAAATAATAAAAATTCAAAAAAATCGATTGTTGATAATTAATTATATAGTTCTTTATTTCTAAAACTTTATTATTTTATAAAGCAAGACAATAAAAATACTCATCATCTTGTAGAATTCTTCGTAATATTTAAATATATCTAAATATATTCAATAATTTAAAGATTTTGATTATTTAATAATTTTAAAATTCTAATTTATATAATATACTCAATAAGAGAATATGACTTTTACTTTTTTAAAATTTTTCGGGAGTTAAATTTTGCGCTATTAAACTAATTTTTTAAAATAAAATCCTATAACTTGCATTTTTTTATCAATTATATATACAATCAATTAATTTTTTTGAATTGATGTCTAATGACTTGGCGCCTATTTTGAATAAATTTGAAAGCTTTTAATCAAAAAAGACTGTAGCTATATTTATTTAATTAATAAACAGTAAAAAACTAACTCTTTCTAACCTCATATACAAATCTTTTAACATGGCGAAGATTTTTTATCCAGTACAACCATTGTAAAAAAAAAGTATTTTAAAAAAATAGATTATCAGAAGGAGAAAGATTAGGACTGTATACTGAGGAAGAAGTTCGATCACTTCCAGTTCGTTGAATATCGAAATCTCTCTAATCATGAGGAAAAATTTAAAGCTTTCATTTTATAAAATTTTTAGATTTAAATAAACAAAAAGTTAAACGTATTATTTTGAAGAGCATTTCATTCTGTTTATTTTAACATGACTTTAGAATTATAAAGATGCTTAAATTAAAAATAATTACCCTTTTAAAAACGCAAAGTTTTATGACTCAACATTATATATCTAAAATTAAAGAGGTATAACTTGTGCGTAATGTATAATTTCTAATTCTCTTAGAAATAATTTAAGGTGGTTATGCTTTAAAATTACTTTAGAACCCTGAATTTTAAATTAAGTCTTGACTCGCACTTAAAAATATTGTTCCCTCAATAATATTTATTTAAAAATAAATTTATATTATGTTAGGCTCTATTTAATGTTGCTATAAAATAGATAATTATTTTAACGTAAAACGTTTAAGCTCTATTAATTGATTTATTTTCTGTTTTTAGAAAGAAAAAATTTCAAATTAAAGAAATTAAAAAGCATCCGTTTAAATTTGGACATATTCTGTTTGAAAAATTAAGGGAACAGAAAATGAAATTATTTTTTATATTTAAGCAAAACTACTACGGAAAGAATATTTTTTAAAATTTAATAAATGAAATGAATTTCCTTTTTACCAGCATCAAAAACAAGCTTTTCACAGAAATTAAAAGCGCCTTTTAAAATATAAAAAGAATAAAATTTTTTTTAATAAAAGCCTTTCATTGATTTCGACTAGATTAATCTTTCAATCGATATAAATCAAAATATATTTTTCTAAATACCAAAAGTTAAAAGTCAAATTGATTTTTCAAATAAAAATTCTTTAGAAAATAGAAAAAAATTATTAAAAGAATAAATAAAAATTTTGAAAAAAATAGTAAAAAGAGTTAAAAAAATTTAATACTGGTGAAATGATCATATTTTTTTGAACAGACACTATTAAATAATTCTATTTTTGGTCTTAATTTTGATTAAAAATGATTTTTAATTTATTTAATTTTATTATTAAAAACAATAAACAATAAACTACATAAAAAAACCATTTAAACTATCGGGTTTTGTGAAATTTGGTACTAAATAAAAAAATAGAACAAAATGAAAATTAATGCTTAAAAAGCTTATAACTTATTTTCTGAAGGCTTTTAATTAGCTCTTTAAGTGCAACAAACTGCAACAAATTTAATTGCATCAAAAGTCAAAGTCTCCTAATGATGTGCAAAGACTCTGCAAAATGCACTATAGCCAAATTTATCTAAATTTAAATAATGTTAAACTTGCGGAGTTGTTCCTAATAGAGAATTTAAAAAATAGCTGAAAACAAGGAAATTAATAAAATATCTTCATTTATGCAGTACCATTAGAACTTTACATAAATAATCATTTAGTAAATGTTATTCAAGGTAGCGTTGTCTGTCTGACTATGTTAATACTCTCTATTTCTGACTTCAAAAATTATATACCATTGAGCGCAGAAATCGAAAAATATGCCGACAAAATCTTGGGCTACATACTTGCTACAGCAAAAAGTAATATCCCCTCAAAAAATAATTAATGAATTAGATTATTGATGTACAGACAACTAAATGAAATTAAATTCTCAAAATTGAAATTCTCGACTCATATAAAAATCCAGACTAACAAAGCAACCGTGCTACTCAGTCAGTTAAGAAGATTCAAATGGACGACTGAGACTTTCAAGACTATAATGCGCATATGTAAGACCACATCTGGAATATGCATTAGCTGTCTGGGCAAATTCTAGAAAGAAAGATATAAGCGTTAAACTCGAGAAGTAATAGAAGCCTCAACAGTCAGTCAATTCAAAAACAGATATGATTCATACAGGTCCAGCAAAAAGAAATCCACTTAATCAAACACAGGGTCATAGCAGTTTTTTTTTTTTAAATTGAAATTTTTAATAATCCTGTAAATTGTCTTATTTTGTATTTCTCTTATCTTATTGCTTATTTTTGTCCTAATTATGTATCATTCATATGCCAATTATGTCTTTGTATACGAATCTAGTTTCCGGTGTATCTAGCTATCATAGTTGTCTTGCTAATAAGATACATTCGCAAGCCTGCTTGCTATAGCTTATTATTAAACACCTAAAATAAAATTACCCTCGTCACAGACTGTGACAAATCAATCAAGCTATTCCTGAAAAGATAAATTCTAGAAACAGTCGATTCCTACCACTACCTGGGCTTCGAAATTAATAAAAAGCACGATTTTTCTCACATCAACATCTAAAATAGCTTAATTTAACTTCAAAATTGAAATAGCGTTTAGAACAAAATCCTAAAAATCATTGGTATCACATACTAGAACATTCAAGATGAGCGAATCGAAACAACAATGTGTATTAGAGGAGTTTTTAAACTTTATTCTGATCCTTTCCAATAAAGAAAATAGGAGTACAATTAACGAAAATAAAAAAAAATGCCCATTTTGTAACAGGATGTTTGAGGCAAAAATAGAAATTAAAACACACATGAGAAGATGTCAAGCAAGCCAAAATACTATTACATTAGAATCAACTTAAAAACCCTCTTTTTTTTTCAATTTAATTTATTTCTCCAATTAATTTAATAATTTAATTCAATTTAAAAAAATATATAGTAATTCATAAAGTAATTCAATGAAATAGTATTGTAAACCACGATGACAAGAAGAAAACAAATAACATTCTAAAATAACTTTTTTAAATTAAAAATAAATAAATAAATAATTTAATTTTGCATAAAATGAATAAAAAAATAAATTATTTAATACATTTGATCATATTTTTAAGGTTTTAAAGTGCTCAAAGAGAAAGCTCCAAATTTTTAAGTTTTTTAGTGTTAATTATAAGTGCAATTGTTAAACTCAAACTGAGCACTCGAATTTAACAAAGAGTTTTTCTATTCAAGTTTAAATAAAAGTTATTTAATTATCCGAAAGAAATAAAATTATAGTAATGAAAAATTATATTATATTGAATAATAATTTTTATCTTAAAATATACTGCAAGTGATGGAAAGTGAACCTTGTTGAAACAAGTGATGGAAAGTGTCAGTGACGGCCAAAGAACTTCTATTGTTGAACAACGACATATTTTAGTTAGTCATAAATCTTTTTTGACCGATTAAATTCACAATTTATTTTAATTTAACTTCTTTATTATTAAAATAGAACTACTGGGTATAAATAAGAATTGTGATTCTGATTGAGGTCACTTTTTAATTTTGTTTGAAATTAGATTTATTAGTAAATGCCGGAAAATTTTCATTAATGGACTGTGGCGTAGCAACCTCAAGAAATAACTTAGGTTTGTTTTCATTATACAATAAGTTTATTTACATATTCACATATTTAAAAATTAAAATTTCAAATTTGAATTTAACTTAAGTTCTGCAAAACATATTCGCAAAACGATGACGCTTAACTCTTCTTTTATTTCATTTTCTAAAACCTTATATACAATTTATTTACACACACTATTCTACACTTTAGCTTTCTTCGCTATTTACGTTTAAAACAAACCGCTAAATATGGACCTAAAAAGGTTAAGAAAAAACTGATTGAATAAAATTTGAGTAATGGAAAAAATTAAATAAAAATAAACTAAGCTCAAACGTTTTATTTATTAATTTATTTTTTTGTTTAACGAGCCAGTTCTCTTTCAGAATAACATATTAAATAAAAAAAATAATTAAAATAGACTAAAATTAAATGAAGTAAAATAAAAAAAAAGGTTAAATAAGTTTAAATAAAATAAAAAGAAAATAAAAAACATTGTATTGAAATAGCTAGAGGTTAGATATTTTTAAATATTTCATGAAAAAATTCAATCATCACTGATCTAATAGTAATCAGAAATACCAAGTCGTAAAGAGGAGCCGTAGTGGTCTTCAATTTGCATTATTTTTTTTAAAGAAATTGAAAACAAAAGTAAACGAAATCTAAAGAAAGATAATTTGAAAAGGTCAGGGCGAGTTGATTAAATAACTAACCAAAATCCAATATAAAAAGCATTATTTACTTATTTAAAAAATAATTTAGATAGAGCTTTGGCTTAACTAAGCATTGTGGTTCTATAATTATTTTATTCATAAGATCTAAACAACACGTAAGCATCGAATTAAAAATTTATCTCTTAATTTTATGTTCATCAAATTTGTAATATAAATTAAATGTTTTTTTTTTAATTAACAAAAACTTTTGATTATATTTTTAAAATTCTGATGAAAATTTAAAAAAAAATATTTTAATCTTGGTTAAGATTTTTTTTTAAGTTTAAGTATAAATTTTCTATGAATTTGAGGGAGCATTTGAGCGGCAAAAAGCATTTTGATAATTTCTCTAGATTATTTTTTTATAGACTGAACATTCAATGCTTAATTCAATTTTAAATACTTATCTAAATATCTAAAAAATCTTTTTGTAGATAATATTTCGACTAGAACTTCAATTTGCTGAATTCAAATTTTTTGATTTTATTTTTTAAATTCTTTACTCTTTTAAATATTTTATTCTAATTAGATTTTTGTTTAAGTAAACAGCTTACAATCATAATAGATCATTTGATTCATTTGATTCAATAAAGAAAATAAAGAAATTAAAATAAATACATATTTTTTTCTACTCTAGTAAGAGACATTTTATTATAATACTTTTACGCAGTTAAAATATTAAATAAATAAAAAATATTCAAAATAAAAACCATAGATAAAGAAGTAAAATAGAAACACAAAATAAGCTATTCTTTATATGATTTAATTTCTTTGCAAAAATGTTAATTTTTACACTTTTTTTTTTAATTTTAAATGGGAAAAGTTTTTCCATAGAACTAAACACACAAGCTTAAATAAAATAAAATAAAATAGTTTTGTTGACAGATTTTATATAAAATAGCGTTTTTTTAATTTTCAAACAAATTCTTAATTTTAATATAAATTATTAGATAGTTATCAAAATAGATCTAACTCATTTCCTGTTTTGAAATAAAGCTGACTATTATCTTTCAAAGAACGAAGAAAAATTGAGACAGCACTAATGAAATTTTTAATTAAAATATCGTCTATTTAAACGATTACTCGACATATATTGAGCCTAAATATGATATAATTAAATACTTCAATTAAAAATAATAGATGATAAGAATGTTTCAATAGATAATTTAATTTTTCTTTCAAGCATTTGATAATTAAAATTTTTAGTCATTACTAAAACATAAGTTTAATTAGCCATACACGCTATTAAAACACAAAATGCTTCAAATTGCCTACGAAATTAGCTTTCAAAGTTTGTTGATGAGCTAATTAGAAATTTCATTTTTTTTGTTTATCTAGAAGTTGATATTATAGTAAATTTTAATACTAATTAACACGCATTTCATTTTCAAATAGACTTTTTTACTGCTAATATTAAATAAAGAAATATTTTAAATTTTCGTTTGATTTATTTACTATTGCTTTATATTTAATTTATATTTAATTTATATTTACAGAAATATTGCCTGGTTATGGATATTAAAGAAAAAAAAAAGATATAATTATGTGTACTACCTGATTTAGAAATCTTTGAAATATTAATTTGAAATATAATGCTGAAAATGGCTTGTTAATATCAAAATTTTAATAAAATTTTTATTTTATTAAGAAAATATAAATTTAGCTATCCTTTATTCTTAAAATTAGGCAATCAAATCTGTCAACAAAAATCTAGAAGATATTTAAATTGCAAAATTTCAATTGATAAATTTGAAAAAATCTCTTATATCTTCGATCATCGATAATTGAATTGCATCTTAACGCTTGACAAAGGTTTTCAGATACTGGTTTTTTTCTAGAAGTTGTCTAGAAGTACAATTATCATTGACTTTGAATCTCATGTTTGAATATATGTATATGTCGGTGTTATAAACTAAATCTATAGTAATTAAGTGATTTTGATTGCGCCATCTTCCATTCATTCTGACATCACAAAGAATCGCGTATAATATTTGTAAATAACTATAATATTTAATTAAAAAACAAAAATACTTAATTAGATAACAACATTATATTTATTTATTTCTTTTCTGAATCGAGCTAATGCTCTTTTAGATTAAGATAAAAGATAAAATATAGTAAGTTTAATTTAAAAAAGGAAATTGATAAAAAAATATTAAATAATAGATAAAATAAAATCGAGAGTAACACGATACATATGTTTAAATGTCTGATGGCTCAGGAAAAAGTAGGAAATCAGTGAGGTAGCAATTACATAATGGAGTCGGGTATTCGATATTTCTTGATTCGAAACCCGCTTTGTATTCATCCACCAGTCTGAAAATCAATGTAATTAAATAACTCAGTTCTGTTCTAATATTCCTCTCACTCAACTCAAAAGTTCATTCGAGACTGTTAGTAATTTAAGTTTATTAAAAGCCTCGTGATGCGTGACATTGGAGAGAGTATTATATTTTAATCTAAGTATAGATCTTACTGCTGTATTCTGAATTGCTTATAATTTTTTGATATTTTTTTTGAAAATGAATTGAAACAAGGAAAAGAATAGTCTAGGATTGATCCGACTAAACACTTATAAAGGTTCCTAATATTTTTTGTTTGACAGTATCTTAATTAGATTTAGCATTTTATTGCAGCATTTTTTATTCTCGTTTAAGCCTTCTTTTCAGCCCCCTTGCTAATGTTTGTTATTTAGTAATTTTTACTGGTTATTGTTATTTGCTATATGATAATAAATCTTTTTTTCAAATAATTAAATTAGTAACTTGCCTTTGAGACTAAATAAGACTAGATATCTAGTCTTATTAAATAACTCGGCTCCCTTTTTATGAAGATATGTATCAAAATATAAAAATCAAAAACGTTTGAGAG